>JAODAL010000683.1:0-283867 GCA_025379985.1 Phyllomedusa bahiana
CACATTCCTTTGCTGTATTCTCATGTCTTATGTGAATTAGTGGTCATCCTCCACTAATAGACTTATGGTGGCCCTGGCCTGTCTGTTCTTTTTTTGTCCCATTCCTGGTAATTGATCTGTGGTCTCTCTGTGGTAATGACCTCCCACAAGTATCCCTGGATAACAACATTTCCACTTTAAACTTCCATAGCTGATAATTCTCATTGTTCAGCTTGGACACTGTCAGTCTGAGCTCTGAGCTGCTGGCCATTCTGCTGATCCTCTCCTTTGTATGTTAGACCCCCTTTCTTACTTGTATTCAGGAGATGAGGATCTTTCACCAGGATCTGCTGCTGTCTTGTCTGTTTCTGGGCACTTTGCTTTGTGTTCTGCGTCCTGGGCCCATAACCTGTTGCAGATTGCAGCTATCTGGAGTAGAAGCTGGAGCATACAGACCGTTGTGGAAGTAAATCCATTTAAGATGTTTACTGGAGATACACGGCTACCATTATATGCTATACATGTGAATCACAAAACATGGAGGATGCAAGAGAGATGCGTAACAGTTACAGTAACAAGAACTAGCATAGCAATGCATAAGCAAAGAAACACTTAATACATAACTCAGCGCCATCTACTGTCTGTATGACTTAAGTTCTTTTAACATAAGCTGTAGCTGTTGTATATTCTTCAACAATGTCGTCTTTCTTTTTTTACTTTGAGAGGGGGTGTTGTTCAAAAACTTATACATTACAATATACTTTTTAAAAAATATATGTCAATGGAAAACATATACCTTTCCATACGTTTTCCATTGGCTTACATTTAAAAAAAAAGTATATTGTAATGTATACATACACAAACATGGGGACATACCCTAGTATGTCCTCATGTTTGTGAATGTATAGGTTTGTATCAGTCATAAAAATATTAAACAAATCTACCCAATGAAGTTGTATGGAAAAAGGTGATAGATAGCGATAGCAGTATACATTTGGGATACGCTAAGCATATACGTTATGTGGTGCTCAAAAGTCTATTCAAAACTTTTTATATGCTCATGGTTTCTGCTTTTCCTATTTATACAACCCATAGCAAATCCCCAATAGTCAAATGAACATGTTTGCCGCATTGTGCACCTGGCCCAACACTTTATAATGTGCCAAAGATGTGAGGACGTTGTGGGGGCGTGCAATTTCACAGAGCCTCAGCCACCTTTAGAATCACACATGCTGTTCAGGCTATGGGTGGATATAAAGCAATGATTGACACATTAGCTCTGCTGTTCCTAGCTGTTCCTGTTGCACTAACATGATTAGAGCGGGAACGATGGGTAGGTGAAGGTAAGCGACCGCCTAGGGTGCCACTTCATCCCAGGCAGGAAGAGACTGCAAGGAGGCATGGATGGGGCTCAATATTCCCATCGTAAGGAGGTGGGGTGCTATATGCCTTTGTACTATTACGCTATGTTTACACGGCTTAAATTGCCACGTATTTCAGTGCACATTTTGCGGTGTATTGCGCTTTATACGTGGGGAAATGCATGCCGCAATTGCGGTAATTCATAGCTTTCATAGAGAGCTATGTATTACGTGTCATCTCCCTGTACGCGTTCGGGTGGGTGAGGGGAGACGAATTGCATGACTATGGGGCCGGAACCCGGCGGCCCCCCCATGCTTTGCAATTACACCGTGCTTTCAAAAACACACAGCGTATTGCGTCGCGTTGCAATAAGCCATGTGAACATACCCTTAGGGTATGTTCACACAGCTCGTTGACTCCGTGTTGGGATCTGTTTTTAGATGCGTGTTTGGATCAGTGTTTCTGACCCTACACAGACTCAAACACGCATCTAACAATGTGCAGTGTGTTTTACATTGCTTTCCATGTAAAACACGTATCGGCGTTCAGACAAGTGATCATCGATGCATCTTTCTGATGCATCTTTTGGATCTGTTCAAAGAATTGACATGTCAATTCTTGATGCCAAAGACGCAGCAGATACCCTGAGCCACATGTATGAAAACTGTTTAGGTCTAAAACTCACTTTTTTGCCCATAGTAAACTATGGGCAGAAAAAGTGAGTTTTAGACCTAAACAGTTTTCATACATGTGGCCCCCAGTGACGCAACAATTTTAGATGCGATTTTCGGATCCAAAACGCCATGTGAACATATCCTTAGACACATTTATGAATGTGGCTCGGCCAAACTAGGCATATTACTGCTTAAACAGGCAGACCTATTTCAGTGTGGTCTACCTGAGCCTCAGTTGTTTTAATTGAACTAGATTTGCCTTTAACCCCTTACCGCCGGAGACAGTTTTGGCCTCTCAGACAAAGCCCCATTTTTTAAATCTGGCATGTGTCATTTTATGTGAGAGTAACTTTTTGACACTTTAACCTATCCATGTGATTCAGAGAATGTTTTCTCATGACACATTGTGCTTTAAGATAGTAAGAAATTTTGGTCCAAAAAGTACTTGTTTATTTGTGAAAAATGTCAAAGTATCGTTAAAAATTTACCATTTTCAAAATTCAAAAATTTCTGCGTGTAAGACAGATAGTTATTCCACTCAAAATAGCTTATAACTAGCATCTACCATATGTCTACTGTAGGTTGGCATAATTTTTTTTTAAGGTCTTCTTTTTTTTTAACGACATTAGGGGGCTTAAAAATTAAGTAGTAATTTTCAAATTTTCAAGCAAATTAGCCATATACATTTTTAGGGACCAGTCCAGTTCTAACGTGATTTTGATCGGCCTGTATGTTAGATACCCCAATAAATGACTTCATCTACGAAACTACACCCCTTAAAGTATTCAAAACAGCATTTAGGAAATTTATTAACCATAGGTGTAACTTTAGGGGGGTATGAAGGGGACTGGTCCCCCCCCACTTTTTCCTGGGTGGGGGACAGTCCCCCCGTTTGCCTCCTATTTCTGTGCATCTTGGGGGGGACAGAGTAGGTAGCATCCTCAAGTGTCAGTGCAGAGTGAGAGCAGCTCTGATTGGTAGAGCAGGAGTCAGCAGGGACTGCTTCACCAATCAGAACGCTGCTCACAGTCCAGCACACTCTGTATCTGGGGCTCTATCTTTCCCTCCCATTGTATAGCACTTCCCCTATGCTCAGCCCTTAGAAGAGAAGAAGGGAAGCTCTTGCCGAATTCCAATTGCACCAGACTACAGGAGACAGGTAAGGAGGGGACAAGGGTGCTAGGCGCTGTGTGTGTGCATGTGAGTAGGGTATGTACTGTATATGTGAGATGTGTATATATTGTATGTACAGCCATATGTCTAGCCATGTCACTTCTTCCCTGCACTTACGCGCCGGGGAAAATGAAAGTGAATGGGGCTGGCCCCGCAGCATGTTAGAAGTGTGGACTGGCCAGCATGTACTTCTAAAACGCCCGGCATATAGCAGAGTGCCCAGTATGCCCTGCTATATGTACCTTACGGGTACATTCATGGAGAAGATATGAATGCTGATTCTGGGACGGATTCAGTGCTGGATCTGCCCCAGAACCGGCCTACAATTCGGCAGGAAACTGATTTACATTATACCCTATGTAAAATTAGTGTCGTCGTTTAGATGACACTGATTTTGCGCTAGTCTTTTTGTCACGTACATCAGTGTCTACAAAGAATTCTTTGAGGCGTTTTACACACTAACAGCACTAATGGATAGGAGGCAGAAATCTGCCTCAGGCAGTCAAGGGTCGTTTGCTCATCAGAATTCTGTGTTTACAAGCAAATGACACTGTCAGTGGCGAAAAACCGTCATGTGAACACACCCTAAGTGTGCAGTGTGTCTGTGTTCAATATATATATACATATACACAATTTCTGGGGTACCTTGTCTAATGTAGTCTCTGGGGTACAGTGTATAATGTAATAATCTATTGGGTATGGTGTAAAATAATCTCTGTTGTACAGTGAGTAATGTAATCTCTGGGGTACAGTGTGCAATGTAGTAATCTCTGGGGTATGGTGTAATATAATCTGTTGTACAGTGAGTAATGTAATCTCTGGGGTACTGTGAATAATGTAGTAATATCTGGGGTATGGTGTATAAACTAAACTCTGGGGTACAGTGTGTAATGTAATATCTGGTCTGTAATGTAGTAATCTCTGGGGTATGGTGTAATGTAATATCTGGTGTATGGTGTGTAATGTAGTAATCTCTGGGGTAAAATGTGTAATGTAGTAATCTCTGGGATACAGTGTGTAATGTAGTAATCTCTGGGGTACAGTGTTTAATTTAATCTCTGGGGTATGGTGTAATGTAATCTCTGGGGTACAGTGTGGAATGTAATCTCTGGGGTACAGTGTGTAATGTCAGAGCCGCCTTAACAGCACTATGTGTCCCAGGCTTAGTAATGCAGTGGGACCTGCCTAGACACTTGATATCACACCAAGCCGTGCCTCTAACCACCACTAAACACACCAATATCATCATAACATCTATGTTGGGACATGTAGGCAGTCTGTAAGACTAACTGGCACTGCAGGGTACCAATGGCTCCCTGCCCTACCATGGATTTTAAGTGTTTGTAAGTCCTAAAAACACACAAACAGCCAAAGAATCAGCTCCTACCCAGGGATCCAGAGCATATGTCCATGCATTCACTACCTGGGGCCCCTGTGCTTGTGGCTCCCCCGGGCAACTGCCTAGTATGCCCAATGGAAAAGATGGCCCTGTGTAATGTCATCTCTGGGGTATGGTGTAGTGTAATCTCTGGGGTATGGTGTGGAATGTAACCTCTAGGGTACAGTGAGTAATGTAATTCATTTCTAGGGTTCAGTGTGTAATACAATACATTTTTGGGGAACAGTGAATTATATTATTTCTTGAGTGCAATGTGCAATTCATTTCTAAGCTGCAGTTAGTAATGTCATTTCTGTGGCTACTATGTGTAATAAATCATTTCTGCAGTGCAGTGAGTGATGTCAATTCTGGTGTATGGAATGCAATAAAATAAATTTTATGGTACAGTATGTGACATAAGTGATTTCTAGGGGTACAGTGAGATTGGCTTATTTTATTTTCCTCATTCTGTTGTATCAAAGTTAATGGAGTAGTGATGGGGGATTGGAGGGTTTAAGCGAAATTTGCTGCATTGTGCAACATTTTTTATTTCCATCTAGAAGGGGAATATTATAGGTCGGGTGGTTCGGTTTCATTGCCAGGGCTGCTTTTTAGTCCCAGTCCAGCTCTAAACTTCAGTAATTAGAGAGCCACTCATAGCCTTACGGATTGCACCAAAAGTGTTTGCCATAGGGACTCCGCCCGGACCTGCTGGGGGAGCTCACAGTGCTCCCTCAGACTGCCTAGCTGGTTAAGAGGGGGCCGCTTCACTGCAGGGAGAGGAGGGTAGAGAATGGATGGGAGGAAAAGTGAAAGGGAAAGCGAGTGAAGGACGGAGGGATAGGAAGATAGGGGATGAGAGGTAAAATTGGTCCACCCCACTTTTTGAACCAAAGTTACACCCCTGTTATTAACCCATTAGGTGTTTCACAGGAATTAAAGCATGGTGGAGGTGAAATTTTCACTTTTTTTTGCAGATTTTCAATTTTTATCCATTATTCACAAGAACACAGTAGATGTGATCAGGGAAATCTGTTGTTTTCAGAGATATCCCACATGTGGCCTTAATGCGCTATTTGGCTCAACCACAAGCCCCAGAATAGGAGGAGCACCTACTGGACTCTGGGGTCTCATTTTCATTGCAATTTTATTTAGTTGCCATTTCAGGTTTGCGGACACCCCAAGGCACTAAAACTTAATAAACTCCCCTAAAAAGACCCCACATTGGAAACTACACCCCTTAAAGGATATCTCCAGGAGTGCAGTGAGTATATCGACCCAACAGGTGTTTCACAAATTTTTTTATGCTGTGAAAATAACATTTTTTTACAAACAATCTGCAATTTTAGCTGAAAATGTTTAATTTTTTACAAGGAAACCTGGAAAAAAAAGCACCACAAATTTCTTCCAAGTTTGGCAATACCCTACATATGGGTGTAAACTGCTGTTTGGGCGCATATCAACGCATACAAGGGAGAGTGTTATTTGGCTTTTTGAACCCAGATTTTGATGGGGCCATGTCGCATTTGCAAAGCCCCCAAAGTACCAGAACAGGTGAAACCTTCCAGAAGTCGCCCCATTTTGGATTCAACACCCCTCAGGGATCTCATCTATGGGTGTACTATGCATTTTGGGTGCACAGGTGTGCCATAGTTTTTTTAGCATTATGCCATGAAAATGGGAAAAAATGCAGTTTCGTCATTGTTTTTTGGGTTTCATTTTTAGGCCATGTTCCCACGGCTTATTTCGGCGCGGATTGGCACCATACTGCGCGCCAGATTTGCGCTGCAGTACGGCGCAAATCCGGCGCAGAAATTACGGTAATCCACTGCTCTCATAGAGACCAGTGGAATCCGTCGCTCCTCCCCGCTCGGCGAATCCGCCGGGCGGGGAGAAAGTCACCTGCACATTATCCAGGCGCAATACGCGCCGTGGATAATGAAAGTCTATGGGGCCGGCGGGCAGCGCCGCCGCCTCGCCCCCGCCCCTTATTCAAGCCGGAATTGCGAGCGCAATCCGGCTCGCAATTACGGCTTGAATAAGCTGTGTGAACATGGCCTTACAGTGTTTGCTGCACAGGATAAATGACAGGTTAGCTTTACTATGAGGGTCAGTACAATTGCAATGATATAAATTTTATATAGTTTATGTTTTATTACTTTTACACAATAGAAATAGGTCTAAAAAAATTGCGTTTTTACGTTGTCCTATTCTGACAGCCATAACTTTTTCATTTTTCTGTATACGGAACTGATTATGGGCTTGTTTGTTGTGGGACGAGTTGATGTTTTTATAAGTACCATTATGGGGTGCCCATGATGCTTTGATCACTTTTTATAAAGGTTTTTGTGAGGCATTTTGAACAAAATACAGCATTCCTGGTAGTGTTTTTTTATTTCAATTTTTACAGCGGTCTCCGAGCGGTATAAATGACATGCTAGCTTTAGTCAGCAGGTCGATACAATTACAGCAATACCAAATTAGATTTTTTTTTATGTTTCACAGCTTTTACACAATAAAAACACTTTTATTCAAAAATGAAAACACGTTTTTGCATCACCATAGTGCCATAACATAAGAGAGCCATAATTTTTTTATTTTTCTGTTTATGGAGCTGTGTAGGAGCTTGTTTTTTGCGGGATGAGTTTTTATTGGTGTCATTTTTTGGGGGAAAAGACTTTTTGATCAGTTTTAAATCCATTTTTTGTAAGGCAGGGTGAAGAAAATACTGCAATCCTGATAGTGTTTTTTATTTTTATTTTTAACAACGCAGCGCTCACCGTGTAGTATCCATGACAAGTTAGCTTTACTCTGCGGGTCGATACGATCACAGTGATACCTAATTTATATAGTTTTTTTTATGTTGAAGCACTTAAAAAAAGTTTTTATTGTGTAAAACAATATTTATGCATCACTATCTTCTGACAGCCATAACTTTTAAAATTTTCCGTATACAGAGATTTGTAAGGCCTTTTTTGGCAAGATGAACTGACGTTTTAAGTGGTATAACTTTATATGAGTGTTTATATGAGTTTTTGATCCCTTTTTATTCCATTTTATGTGCTACGGGATGAACCAAAATCGCAATTCTTTGATTTTTTTTTTTTAACAGCGTTCACCGTACTGGTTAATTAATGTGATATATTTATAGGGCAGGTCATTACGTACGTGGTGATACCAAATATGGGTACTTTTTTATTTTTGATCTTCTTTGGGGCGATTGGCATTTGTAAAGGGGAAAAGGGCAATGTACGTGTTTTTATTTTATTTTTTGTGTTTCACTTTTTTTCTTACTGTTGTACACTTTTTTTTTACTTTTCCCCATAGGTAATTTGTTTGAGTGTTCTTCAGATCACCTGCATACAGCATTGTGGGCATGGTGATGTCACATACCACCCGGGAAGTGACTTTCACTTCCTGGGGTCGTCTGGTAGGAGATTGCTGCTGCACTATCATGCAGCAGTGTGATGGGAGCAGGCAACAGGAGCTCACTCCTCCTGCCTGCGACTTAGCTCCGATGATTTCAATTGATCGTTGGAGCTAAGGGGTTAATCACCCGTGGCCGGAGCTCACTCCGGCCGCGGGTGATGCAGCATGAGGCCAGCGGTAATATACCGATGGTCCCATGTTGCGATCGTGCAGGGCTTGCTTGTAAGCCCGCATGATCTCCAGGACGTATCCACACGTCCATTTGTGGGAATGCACTTCCCGCTAGGACGTATGCATGCATCCAATGTCGGAAAGGGGTTAAGGCATAAAATGTACTGTATTTCGAAACTTATACCAGTAAAATAACTAAAAGTAATTTATAATTATCAAACTATCTAAAATTAAATTACCGTATATACTCGAGTATAAGCCGAGTTTTTCAGCACAAAAAATGTGCCGAAAAATCCCCCCTCGGCTTATACTCAAGTCACTGTCGGCGCTCGGGCACTGCGATGGCCCAAGTGCCGACAGGGACGCTTCAGCTATATGTGACTCCTCAAGGAGCGCATAGAACTGAAGGCCAAGTACCTGACAGCGTCCGGGCACTGCGGTGGCCCGTGCGCTATCAGCGATCTCTTCCCCTGTATGCGACTCCTCTGGAGCGCATACAAGTGAAGAGATATCACTGCGATGCAGAGAGCGAGCGCTCCGTGCTCCGCAGTGGACTCCGGGCGGCCACAAACTCGCGACTGTCCGGAGTTTCCGGCACAGGCAGCGTGTGTCATCCCGCTGCATGCGCGGCCTGATGACATCACCCGCCTGTGCCAAGGAGAGCGCTCGGGAGGCCGGACAGCGAGGAGGCGGAGCGGCGAGGGAGACGGAGCAGCAGGGAGTCAGGTAAGTGTTTTTTTTTTGTTTTAAAACTCTGTCTATACCTGCCTATAGCCTGCCTAGGGGACCTATAACTGCCTATAGCCTGCCTATACCTGCCTAGGGGACCTATATCTGCCTATAGCCTGCCTATACCTGCTTAGGGGACCTATAACTGCCTATAGCTGCCTAGGGGACCTATACCTGCCTATACCTTGCCTAAGCCTGCTTAGGGGACCTATAACTGCCAATAGCCTGCCTAGGGGACCTATAACTGCCTATACCCTGCCTATATCTGCCAAGGGGACCTATACCTGCCTATAACCTGCCTAGGGGGACATTTACCTGCCTATACCCTGCCTAGGGGGACCTATACCTGCCTATAGCCTGCCTAGGGGGACCTATACCTGCCTATAACGACCTATACCTGCCTATAACCTGCCTAGGGGGACCTATACCTGCCTATAATGACCTATACCTGCCTATGGGGGCAATTACCTGCCTATAACCTGCCTATGAGGACCTATATCTGCCTATAACGACCTATACCTGCCTATAACCTGCCTATGGGGGACATAGAGCTGCCTATAACCTGCCTGTGGGGGACATTAAACTTCCTATACATGCCTATAACCTGCCTATGGAGGACATTAAATTTCCTATACCAGCCTATATCTGCCTATGGGGGACATTAAACTGCCTATACCAGCCTATCTCTGCCCATAGGGGACATTAAACTGCCTATACCTGCCTATAGGGGACATTAAACTGACTATGTAATTTTATTGGTATCTATTTTTATTTTTAAAATTCACCAGTAGCCGTTGCGTTTTCCACCCCAGGCTTATACCCGAGTCAATAAGCTTTCCCGGTTTTTGTGGCAAAAGTAGGTGCCTCGGCTTATACTCGGGTCGGCTTATACTCAAGTATATACGGTATATAAATGTCATAATAAATGATATAATATAAAGTTATATAAGATCCCACAAAGATAAAATTTGATCCTATAAAATGTATTTAAGATTTATATTAATTAATTAATTTAAAATTAAATAATATAAATGAATTAAAACATTACAGCATCTAACATAAATCTCATTCTCAATCGTGTATTTATGGAGTTAGCGTAGTATTATCAGTGATTACAAACATATCACAGCAGACTAGAAATAAAATGACACAGATGTGAGGCGTCTCGAACCTTGATGTGAGGCGCCATTTATGATTGCACATTCACCAATTTCATATGTTCAGGTGCATTTTACACGGGAAAAAAGACGCAAAAATTGTGTCGAATCGCCAAGTTTCATATATGTCGCCCAATGTTTCTCGCTGTGAGACAAACTGCAGTACGGCAAAAGAGTGTCCTGAGACAAATTTTGTCTGAGCCTCGCCACTTTGAAAATGACGTGGATTAGTGCACTATTTGTGTGACTCATCCTGTCGAGCAACATTTACAAATGTATCTAATCTTCTGAATGCGGAGCGAGACACCCCCTAAGAATCGACGTACACAGAAGTGTTGAGGATGTCGGACAGCATGCCCATTTTTGTCACAAATCTTTTATACATATGTCGGACATGGCAACAACATTATTTTTGTTGGACAGCACCTTGCTGGATGACACTTTTTAATGCGTCAAAGATTCAGGGCGTGTCGCATCACATTCATAGAAGACACATTTATGATTCTTTGATGCCAAACCTAGTCTGCCTGAGCCAGACTCATCATGTTGGCACTACAATGCGCCTGTATGTATGATCTGCAGAAGAACAGGTTCATACATTCTGGCGCATTCTGAACTACATTAAAGCTATTTAGAACTGGTCTGTCAGCGCCAACATTCATACATGTTGCCCTTGTTGTTCAAATCAACAGAGTAATTTGTTGCACGTTTTTGAGCTTCTGTGGTCGGTTTAATACCTGTGGCTTCCAGTCCGTTGGTTTACTATTAGTGTTTTAAATTACCATACAACGGTATTCAGTAAGAACTGTAAAGTCTGGTACCCTTTTGATAATGTTCGTGACAACCAGCAAATTATTTCTGTTTTACTTTGTTTACTTTTTTTAACTTATCTTGTTTTAACATTGCTATTGTATGACGTTAACTAACAGTCTTTCTTTTTCTTCTTTCTTTACAAGAAGCGTACATGCATTTGAAACGTGATGTCTGTTTTTGACGATTCAAATGAAAAACATTTTTGAAAACAAAACTTCATATATTAAATGTATATGTTTTTTTTTTTTTTTTACAATGGAAGCCTATGGCTTATGGATACCGTAGAGCAGAGGTGCACAACATGTTTACCTACGAGTTTATTTCTGAAGGTCTTTGTCCTACGCCCAGGTGCCAAGTGGCAGACACAATGTCGAGGGATTGTACATGCCACTGAAAATTGTGTCTCTTGAAGGTTTCATGCATTTACTTAAGATATATATATATATATATATATATATATATATATATATATATATATATATATAATAGATAGATAGATAGATAGATAGATAGATAAAAAAGATATGCATAAAATAGTTACATAGTTACACAGTTTGTAAGGCTGAAAAAAGACAAGTGTCCATCCAGTTCAGCCTTTTGTGCTCAAGTGTTGTTCCAGAGGAAGCCAAAAACCCCCATGAAGTAGAAGCCAATTGTCCTAATTTTAGGGAAAAAATTCTTTCCCTACTCCAATCTGGCAATCAGAATAAATCCCTGGATCAACGACCCTTCTCCAGAATCCTAGTCCCTATAACTTGTTACATTATTACGCTCTAGAAATGCATCCAGACCCTTTTTGAACTCAGTTAGTGAATTTACCATGACAATTCCTCTGGCAGCGACTTCCACAGTCTCACTGCTCTTACAGTAAAAAATCACTTTCTATATTTATATAGAAACTTTCTTTCCTCAAGACGTAGAGGATGCCTCTTGTTCTGGATAAGTCCTGGGTATAGTTAGATCTTGAGAGAGAGAGATCTATATTGACCCTTAATATACTTGTTATATATTATATACTTATTATATATATTATATTATTATAAACATATTTACTATGTCTCCCTGAAGCTGTCTTTTCTCTAAACTAAATAACCCTAACCTTGCTAATCTTTCTCGGTATTGCAGTCCACCCAGTCCTTTTATTATTTTTGATGCCCCCCCTTTGAATCTGTTCAAGCTCTGCAAGCTCTGTCTTTTTTGTGAAGTGGTGCCCAAAACTGTACATAATATTCCATGTGTGGTCTAACCAGTGACTTGTGTAATGGGAGAATAATGTTGTCATCATGTGCATCTATGCCCCTTTTAATACACCCCATAATCCTGTTTGCCTTGGCAGATGCTGCCTGACACTGGCTGCTACAATTAAGTTTACTGTCCACCTGGATTCCGAAGTCCTTCTCCATGTCACTTAGGCTAGGTTCACACGGCTTAACTGCGGGGCGTAATTTCGCCCCGCAATTACGCCGTGTGAACGGGGGCGGGACGGGAGCGGGGGAGTGAGCGGGGGGCCGGCACTTTGCCGGCCCATAGACAATCACTGCTAGTGGCGCTTATATGCCGCTAGAAAGTGACATGTCAATTATCTCCCCGTCCGGCGGCTTCGCCGGGCGGGGAGGGGAGACGTAATCCATAGTTCTCTATGAGAACTGTGAATTACCGTATGAATGGGCCGTTTTCGGCCCGTAATTGGCGCACTTCGGCGCGTAATTACGGACCGAAATACAGCCCATTTTAAGCCGTGTGAACATGGCCTTATTCCCGGCGTTTTTCCATTTAACATGTAATCATGGATTGGATTTTACCTCCCCATGTGCATAACCTTGCATTTATCTGTGTTAAACCTCATCTGCCACTTCTCTACCCAGGACTCTAACCTATGCAGATCCCTTTATAATAGAACATTATCCTCAATTGTGTTAATTATTTTACACAGTTTAGTATAATACAGAAAGATTGATGTCCTACTGTGTAATCCATGTGTAAGATCATTAATGAAAATATTAAAAAGTATAGGGCCCAATATTGACCCCATTTCCTATGTGCCAATCCTTTGGGACATACCCTGTTATCATACAGTACATAAATATTAAGAATAGGGCCTATCTATGACATTGCTTAACTCTCTTAGGACACAGGGGTGTATACCTTCAGGACCTGGTGATTTGTATATTTTAATCTTCTTAAGACAGAGCTGCATTTCTTCCAGAGTTAGACAAGAAACATTTAAGGTGGATTTTACCTCATCCCTCTGCTCATCAACAGGTTAGTTTTACTTTCTATAGCAATATGTCTTTATGTCTCCAGCTTTGCTGCTTTTATCATTATTTTACATATTTTATTTTTTTCCTTATAGTTGTTTAGTTCCTCTTCACTGCCCTCCTGTTTTAAACACCTTGCACCAATCAATACGGTTTAGGACCTTAAAATTAGCCTTCCTGAAATTTAGTGTTTTGTGGCTCCATGACAAGAAAACTCTGTTGAAGGTTAAATTTATTATATTGTGGTCACAATTTCCTAGGTGCCCCCCAACCTGAACCTCTGTTACTCTGTCAGGTCTATTAGTCAATATTAAATCTAAAAGGGCCTTTCCTATAGTTGGCTCCTCCACCAGTTGGGAAAGGTAATTATCTTAGGTTATTGATGAAAACCTGTTTCCTTAATGAGAGCTACAGGCTTCAGTTTCCTAATTTATGTCTGGGTAGTTAAAGAAGCTCATAATCTGATTAGCCGCCTCATCTATTTGCCTGAGGTGTATATCTTCCATGGGTTTTGTTATATTTGGGAGCCTATAGCAGATCCCTAGAATTATATTATTGTTATTACCCCCATGTATATCTACCCATAATGATTCCACATGCTCATTTAGAGTATCTATATCTTCCTGCAGTATTGACTTCAGACAGGATTTTACATACAGACATATACCTCCCCCTTGCGGTGTTCACGATCTCATCTAAATAAACTGTAACCCTGTAAGATAACTGCCCAGTCATAGGTCTCATCCAGTCATGTCTCAGTTATCCCCACTATGTCATATTTTTCATTTATTTTGTTGGCGAGACTCCTGGCATTAGTCAGCATGCAATTTAGAGATTTTTCTGTTTTCATTCCTTTATCCTTGTTCTTTTTAACTATTGCTATACCTCCTCGCTCCACTCCACCCCTTGTTTTATTACTAATTCTCAGCTCTCTATCTTCACTCTCTTGCACGCTATCTTTGTAGTTGCCCTCCCCCAGTCCCTAGTTTAAATATTCCTCCAACTTCCTGGCCAAACTTGAACACTTATCAGACAGGGATGTAAGACTAAGGGCGACATTTCCCAACACGGCAACGCCAGTTTTTTGGTCTATTTTGCGCCAAAACCACTTTTGGCGCCATATTCTCAATGTAAATGAACTGTCGTAAACCAAAACTAGGCGCATACAATTTTACATACACATTGTAATGCGCCTAAAATGATATGCTGTGCGCCTTCATAACGCAATGTGCCTATTGAGGCGCATTACATACACTGCCAATGATACGCTATGCGCCATGATTTGCGCAACGCACCTATTTAGGTGCAATGCACCTTAATAGGTTCATTAAGTTTACCTGACGACAGATTTTTGAGAGGACCGGACTTTCTGGCGCACGTTACACTGATTTAATGCGCCTAAAAACTGCCATGTTGCCGCCAATTTTTAGATATGTCGCCTTAAATCTAGTCTCAAATCACATGAATAAAGCAATCTTTGCAAAATCCAACACTTCTGTTGGTAATTCTGCCCTGATTAACCTTTGAAGTTGTTTGATAATAAAAAGACATGTTTCTAAGGGTGCTTTCACACGGAGCGTTTTTTGGTGCATTTTTGGTGTGTTGGTGCATTTTTTCTTTGCAGAGATACATAGCAATTAATACCGTGCATTTCTGCAAAAAAAAAAAAAAAAAAAAAAAAAAGTGTCAAAAAACTCACCAAAACGCTACTTGTGAGAGCACCCCAGGGATCCTTTTACAAATTTGTATGGCTCTTCTTTGGTCCTTAGCTAATGATACTCATTGCAGATAGAATAAAACTACTGTGTATATACAAATGCTTTACTACGATTTCCTGTGGTTTTGTACTTCATTAATTGGCTATGCAGTTTTTACAGGTGAAACATACAGAATAAATATGTTTCACTGAAAACTGCATGGTCATTTAACAAATCGCAAAACCGCAGCAATTCGTGGTAAAATTACAGGTATTTTTCCAGTTTCAGTTTTGATGCTTTTTTTAACTACTGTATATACTCGAGGATAAGCCAACCCGAATATAAGCCGAGGCACCTACTTTTGCCACAAAAAAATGGGAAAATTTATTGACTCGAGTATAAGCCTAGGATGAGAAATGCAGCGGCTACCGGTAAATTTTAAAAGTAAAAATAGATACCAATATAATTACATAGGTAGGTATATGTCCCCCATAGGCAGGTATAAGCAGTTTAATGTCCCCCATAGGCAGGTGTAGGCAGTTTAATGTCCCTCATAGGCAAGTATATGTCCCCAATATGCAGGTATAAGCTATTATAGGCAGGTAATTGTCCCCAATATGCAGGTATACGCATTTATAGGCAGGTAATTGTCCCCCCAAGGCAGGTATAGGCATTTATAGGCAGGTAATTGTCCCCCCAAGGCAGGTATAGGCAGGTAATTGTCCCCCCAAGACAGGTATAGGCATTTATAGGCAGGTAATCGTCCCCTCAAGGCAGGTATAGGCAGGTACTTGTCCCCCTAAGGCAGGAGTTTGTCGCCCCAAGCCACTTATAGTGAGATAATTGTCCCCCCAAGGCAGGTATAGGTAGGTAATTGTCCCCCCAAAGCAGGTATAGGCAAAAAATAAATGCAAGTACTTACCTCAATCCTCTGCTGCTCCGCCTCCTTGCCGCTCTGTCTTCTTGCTGGCTCAGAGCGCGTGATGTCATACGGTATATACATATTAGTATACTATTGTAGTAAAAGAACATAAAACTGTTTTACTAAATAATGGCCCATATTGTTTTATAACTATAAGGCCAAGTTCACACGGCTTATTCACGGCGTAATTGCGGGACGGATTTTGTCTGCAATTACGGCGTGTGCTCGGCAGCGGGGGCGGGGCGGGGGTTCAGCAGCTCGCCGGCCCCATAGACATTCATTATCCACAGCGCGTATACCACCATAAATAATTAACATGTCGCGAAATACGGCGAGCGGGGAGAGGAGACGGAATCCACATTTCTCTATGAGAACTGTGGATTACCGTAATGACTGGGACGGATTTCAGCCCGTAATACGGTGCGAATTTTTGGCTGAAATCCGTCCCAAAGTAAGCCGTGTGAACATAGCCTTATTCGTATATACAATTTAACTTTATCCTATATTAAGCCTTAAGATTAGTATACTAGTTTTAACCTATACCATTTCATACATTGGTATACTATTGTAGTACAAGAACTTAAAACTGTTTTAGTAAATAATGGTCCGTAATTATTACTGGTATTTATACAATTTAACGGTGCTTTCACACAGTGCAGTTTTGGTGCAGTTTTAACTGCGCTGCAATTAAACTGCCTTTATTTCCAGCATTTTTTTTTAAATTGTTCAGAAAGGTGTTTCAAGTAAGTAATTACTGTCTTTGCAGCCTTGTTTGTCTTATCAACAAACTAACTGATTACTCACTTTCCACTTTAAGATAATTGCAAAAATGCTTGCTAGTAATAATGCAGTTTAATTGGAGCGCAGTTAAAACTGCACCAAAACTGTGCTGTGTGAAAGCTTGATCCCATGATAAGCCTTAAAATTAGTATTCAATTTTATCCTTTACCATTTAGTATTCTGGCATTCAAAAAACAGAATCCAATCAAAGATGGTGTTATACAGTAAATAAATTTTAATATACTACACCTGCCATAAACTCACAAGTGTGATATGTCAAGTGCATTTTGTATGTACCACAAATATTAGGTTAGTTCAAACTATTCAAAGAACATGATGTAAGAACACTGTACCATGTGATATGTTGCTGGATTAAGCACATATTTACAATGACACAAACAGGAAAAATAGAGGCCTATTCACATCATATACTCACAAGAAACTCATTTACAAAATGTCTAAAAGTAAGTGCAAAAATAGACCTTTAAGGATGCGCCAGCTTATCACAAATGGTTCACAATAAATTTAGCGAATTCTCGACTTACCTAGCTTTTGTAGACCAACTATTAGTTGCCGTTTTTTTGCACCAAAATTCTGCACACTTTTTGCTGACATACCCGTTTGCCAAGTGAAGTGTAAAAATGTCTAACACAAATAATAAATGCGTCTTTGCCAAAAAAGCGCCACAATAAGGCACATGTTACAATAGATTTTTTGGCACCACCACCATAGTAATTGTGCTCCATTGTTTTCTTTCCATTCACATATACAGATTGTTTTGATTTTTTAATATTCATAGTTGCGCTATATAAAAAAATCAGATGAATCCATATTTATAGTCAACCTTAAACATGGTATACATTTCAGTTTCTCTATTTCAAATAGTGCTGAAGTTTGTGTTTATTACACTCAAAAAAGATTGTTACTTTTGGGTCTCTTTTGACACAATGGGCGACATGTATGATCGGGATTTGCGCCTGTTTTCTGGCGAAAACGGCACCTCACCGATCCAAATCCCCTGTCGGCGCAGCCATCGCCACTTTTGGATGCGCCTAACATGAAGGGGCGTGATGTGGGTGCGGTGTGGGCGTTCTGGGGCGGGACGCGGCAAATTCGAATACTCCGAGGCATGTATGATCGCAGCTCAGCAAAGTGCGGCGCATTGCAGCGCTCGCCAGCTCCGACAGGCAGACCTAGTTGAAGTTGATCAAAATGAGCCGGAGGAGGCGAAGTACTAGAATATTTCCCATAGACAGTAATAACTTTTAGGGCGCCCTTCTATCGCGCACTTCTTGCTCCATTCAAAATAGACGAACTACATATGATTGGTGGATTCATATCTGCCGCCTGGGCTCAACCAATCAGCTCTTTTCTGCCTTTTTTACTGTATTTTAAACTGTCCCACCTTTTCATTTGATTGGTCAATACTCCATAGGTTATAATGGGTCACTGTCGCTCCTATTCTGATTGGCTGGTTTCTGCCGACCAATGAGCTCAAAAGAATTTGAATTACTGTATTTCCCGGCAATTTACAATATCGCAATTCCTGATGTAGCGCCGGTGACGGTGACAAACGCGTTGTCAGGGATTTGTTTGATGTTTGTTTATAGAAGGTTTTAGCTCTTTTTCAGATAATGTTTTACACCTAATAAAAACGATTTAACGATTTTTTTAATCATACTTCATGCCGCACGGCGCTGAGAGCCGAGATTTCATTGCCCTGATCACTGCATTGACTACAATGGGACAAAGTAGCTCGCGCTCTGATTGGCTCTTTTCTGCCTTTTGTATTTTGAACTGTCCCGCCTTTGCATTTGATTGGTCAATACTCTACATAGGTTATAATGGGTCACTGTCACTCCTATTCTGATTGGTTGGTTTATGCCGACCAATGAGAAGCGCTTACAGAATTTGAATTACTGTATTTCCCAGCAATTCTCTATATCCCAATACCTGATGTAGCGTCGTTGACGGCGACAAAGGCGTTGTTAGGGATTTTATTTATGTATGTTTATAGAAGGTTTTAGCTCTTTTACAGAGAATGTTTTACACCTAATAAAAACAATTTATTTACTAATTCTCCATGCCGCACGGCACTGAGATTTCAGTGCCCCGATCTGTCCATAGACTACAATAGGACTGGGATAGCCAAACCCCGCTAGTTCAACCAATCAGCTCTTTTCTGCCTTTTTTACTGTATTTTGAAAGATCCCGCCTTTGCATTTGATTGGTCAATACGTCTCCATAGGTTATAATGGTTATCTGTCGCTCCTATTCTGATTGGCTGGTTTATGCCGACCAATGAGAAGCGCTTACAAATCCAAATTCCTGATGTTGCGCCGTTCTTGATATTTGGAAAGTGATTTTATTTATGTATTTTTTAGTAGGTTTGAGCTCTTTTTCAGATTATGTTTACACCTAATAAAAACGATTTTTTTGATTCATACTCCATGCCGCACAGCGCGCTGAGAGCCGAGATTTCATTGCCTGATCTCTCCATTGACTACAATGGGACAAAGTAGCTCGCGCTCTGATTGGCTGGGATAGCCAAGCCCCGCTAGCTCAACCAATCAGCTCTTTTCTCCCTTTTTTACTGTATTTTGAACTGTCCCGCATTTTCATTTGATTGGTCAATACTTCTACATAGGTTATAATGGGTCACTGTCACTCCTATTCTGATTGGTTGGTTTATGCCGACCAATGAGAAGCGCTTACAGAATTTGAATTACTGTATTTCCAGCAATTCTCTATATCCCAATACCTGATTGTAGCGTCGTTGACGGCGACAAAGGCGTTGTTAGGGATTTTATTTATGTATGTTTATAGAAGGTTTTAGCTCTTTTACAGAGAATGTTTTACACCTAATAAAAACAATTTATTTACTAATTCTCCATGCCGCACGGCACTGAAATTTCAGTGCCCCGATCTGTCCATAGACTACAATCGGACTGGGATCGCCAAACCCCGCGAGTTCAACCAATCAGCTCTTTTCTGCCTTTTTACTGTATTTTGAACGGTCCCCCCTTTGCATTTGATTGGTCAATACGTCTCCATAGGTTATAATGGTTAACTGTCGCTCCTATTCTGATTGGCTGGTTTATGACGACCAATGAGAAGCGCTTACAGAATATCCAAATTCCTGATGTTGCGCCGTTCTTGATATTTGGAAAGTGATTTTATTTATGTATTTTTTTAGTAGGTTTGAGCTCTTTTTTCAGATTATGTTTTACACCTAATAAAAACGATTTTTTTGATTCATACTCCATGCCGCACAGCGCTGAGAGCCGAGATTTCATTGCCCTGATCTCTCCATTGACTACAATGGGACAAAGTAGCTCGCGCTCTGATTGGCTGGGATAGCCAAGCCCTCGGGAGCTCAGCCAATCAGCTCTTTTCTGCCTTTTTTACTGTATTTTGAACTGTCCCGCCTTTGCATTTGATTGGTCAATACTTCTTCATAGGTTATAATGGGTCACTGTCACTCCTATTCTGATTGGTTGGTTTATGCCGACCAATGAGAAGCGCTTACAGAATTTGAATTACTGTATTTCCCAGCAATTCTCTATATCCCAATACCTGATGTAGCGTCGTTGACGGCGACAAAGGCGTTGTTAGGGATTTTATTTATGTATGTTTATAGAAGGTTTTAGCTCTTTTACAGAGAATGTTTTACACCTAATAAAAACAATTTATTTACTAATTCTCCATGCCGCACGGCACTGAGATTTCAGTGCCCCGATCTGTCCATAGACTACAATAGGACTGGGATAGCCAAACCCCGCTAGTTCAACCAATCAGCTCTTTTCTGCCTTTTTTACTGTATTTTGAACGGTCCCGCCTTTGCATTTGATTGGTCAATACGTCTCCATAGGTTATAATGGTTAACTGTCGCTCCTATTCTGATTGGCTGGTTTATGCCGACCAATGAGAAGCGCTTACAGAATATCCAAATTCCTGATGTTGCGCCGTTCTTGATATTTGGAAAGTGATTTTATTTATGTATTTTTTTAGTAGGTTTGAGCTCTTTTTCAGATTATGTTTTACACCTAATAAAAACAATTTATTTGATTAATACTCCATGCCTCACGGAGCTGATAGCTGATATTTATTTCTTGAGCGATCTTATATATTTTCACTTTAATTTTAAATGTTCCACTTTTTCACTACATTTACTTATTCAAAAGGCTTTATTAGAAAGCAAAACATAAAGTACAATCTTCTTATAACATATCATCATATAACCTCTACATTTGTACCTCAATGTTATATACACAATGAATATTAATACATCCAACTCTTCATTAAGCTGATCCCTCCTCTAGGGACATCACTCTCTTCAACCCAAAGCGTGAGTATCCTTCCCCGAACTCGGGGTGTGCGGAGCAATATCGGGTTATCAAATGATGTTCCCATAGTTGAGGGATTTGACATATTCAGCTCTGATATATGTGGCTATTTCCGTCAGAGGCATTTGTGTTAACCTTAATGAAATGTATACGAAACAAGTAATGAATAATAAAAACATAAAAACTATCGTCGACCATATCCTGTAGAGAGTTAAGATACTCATTGAGTATCCTTGATCCAGAGGAGTATAAGGGATGCCCCAATTGACACAAAAGGAGAAGAGAAACGGTCGCCTATCACTGCTACTGACCATCTATTCCTAACCCGAACACTCTCCATGGCGGGGGAGGCACGTGTCTCTATGTAGCTAAGGCTTGGGCATAGTCCGCCGAGTTGTTGAACATCAGCCAACTCGACCAAGTGGCCATAAATTTATCATGGGACTGATTGAGATCGGCCCGTAATTCTTCCATACGCTGGATTGAAGAGAGCTCGGTAAACCAAGCCGCTATGGAGGGGGTCTCCGTCGACCTCCACAGGCGCGGGATCAGAGCCCTCGCTGTACTGAGCATAAAGATGAGAATGTGGCCTCTAAGAGCGTGCAAGGGTAAAGGAATAATTTGCAGGAGCACCACTGCGGGCTCGTTCTGAAGCCTGATCCCTGTGACTAGTTCTATGATCCGTAGCACCTCAGCCCAAAAGGCCCGCAGTGCTGGGCATTCCCACCAAATATGGGACATCGTCCCCTCAGCCTTCCTGCATCGCCAGCAGGTACTAGGCACCTGAGGATAAATAGCAGCCAGCAACGACGGCACCCTGTACCAACGCGTTAGCACTTTGAAATTTAGCTCTTGTAGTCTGCAAGCCACAATGGATTTGTATGTTAGAGTACTTGATTTCTGCCAATCGGCCTCTGAGATAGATATTCCCAGTTCTCTTTCCCAGCTTATCTGATATGTGGGTCTAAAGTCTGATAGGGATGAGAGGATCAGGTCGTATATTTTAGAGACTAGATGTCCCCCAGAGGGATTTGTCGTGCAGATCTTCTCAAAGGGAGTCAGCGGTCTATGAAAGTCTAAGGCAGTCTTCTGGGTACCATAATAATGAGAGATCTGCATGTAGCCAAACCAGGTCAGAGACAGGGATGGCAAGGTATCGTTTATTTCTGTCCTAGCCCTCAGGCCCTGGGCAGTAAGCACATCAGCAAACAGCACCGGTCTCCTATAGGACCCATTTGGGGCAGTGGGCATGCGACAAGCCAAACCCAAACTCGGGTTATCTGTCACCGGAGTCAGGGGGCCACCGGTCAGAAACAGGCCACGTGCAATCCCATGAGTGCGCCAGGCCTGGATAGTGTTTCCGGTTACCCAGGGGAGCTTGACTACGGAAGCTAATGGGAGCAAGGATGCTGGTAACCAAGGAAGACCCGAGAGTGGCGCCCCATGGATACTTTCCTCCAAGCGCACCCACAGTTTGGTGGAATGGCACTGGTGGAGATCTACTAGCCGTACTGCAACAGTCGCCAGGTAGTAGGCTTTTATGTCTGGCAAAGCTAGCCTGCCATCTTGTCTATCCCTTATAAGAATTCGTTTAGCGATTCTTGCTTTTCTACCCGCCCATATAAAGTGTCTCAGCCGCTTGTCCACTGATTTGAAAAACGACTGAGGCAGGAAACATGGTACGGCCTGGAGGAGATACAGAAGGCGGGGCAAAACATTCATTTTAATGATGCTTATCCTTCCTAGCCAGGAGAAATCCTTAACCGTCCATCTCAGTAGGTCTGCAGTTATCTGGTTCAACAGAGGCGTAAAATTAAGCTCATACACATCCTGCTGGTCAGCAGAAACAAAAACACCCAAATATTTAAAAGCACGGTTGGACCATGTAAATGGGAAGCTCACTTTCATCCTGGCCACTAGAGAGTTTTCCATGTTTATGCCCAGTGCAGTACATTTGGCAAAGTTGATTTTGAAATTAGATAATTCACCAAACCTCTTAAGACACGTCAGCAGGTTAGGCAAAGAGACAAGCGGTTGGGTAATGTATAGCAAGAGGTCATCTGCGTAAGCTGCACATTTAAACTGTGAGTTCCCTATCTGTATACCCCTAACGTCTGGGTTAAACCATATATCCTGCAATAGGTGTTCCATCACTAACACAAATAATATGGGTGAAAGGGGGCATCCCTGTCTGGTGCCATTGCGTATCGGGACGGAAGCGGATAAAGTGCCGTTGATTCGGATTTGGGCACAGGGATTTTGATATAGAGCCGCGATTCGTTCTAGCATCAGGGGTCCCAGCCCCACTTGTTTTAGGACCGCATGCAGAAAGGACCAATCAATTCTATCAAACGCTTTCTCAGCGTCAAGAGAAAGCATCATACCATTAATTTTCTTCTTCCTCATATACTGCACAATTGAGAAAGTTTTTAGTGTGTTATCACGCGCTTCGCGCGTGGGGACAAAGCCTACTTGATCTGGGTTAATGAGATCTTGTAATATAGTGTTCATTCTCATTGCTAAAAGTTTGGCTAGCAATTTCGCGTCCACATTTAGCAAGGAGATGGGTCTATAGCTAGCGCAGGAGAGGGGGTCTTTCCCTTCCTTTGGAATTACTGTTATGTACGCTAAGAGAAAGTGTGGCGAAGGATTATTATAGAGGGAGGAGGAGTTAAATGACTCCAGCATGGGGCCCACTAGTTCATCACGGAGTGATTGGTAGAATTTGGCGGTGTAACCATCTGGACCCGGGCTCTTTCCGGATGGGAGGGATGCGATGGCTGCCTGTAATTCCTCTGTCGAGAATGGCGCTTCCAGCAGAGCCAATCGTTCTGGATCTAGAGTGGGGAGCGCCGTTTTTTTTAAGTAGTCATCTAATTTGTTCGGGCTTGACAATAAGGGTGGTTTGGGCAGGTTATACAGGTCGTGATAGTATGCGCGGAATGCCTCCAGAATATCCGAGGTTAGATGTGACACCTTCCCTTTCTTGTCTTTAATCGAGGAGACAAACAAAGATGCCCTCTTTTCTCTCAATGCCCTGGCCAGCATTCGGCCTGGTTTGTTGCTCCATTCATAGAATGAATGTGCACATAACTGCTTATATCGTTTGTTTTTCTGCTCAAGCACTCTGCGGATCTCATGTTTAACCTGAAGTAGCTCCCTATACACCTCCTCATCTCCTGTTCGTTTATGCTCAGATTCCAGCGCGTGCAGTCGATTTAACAAAGTGTTCAATCGAGCCGCTGCCTCTTTTTTCAATCTCGATCCATGCTTTATCAGCACGCCTCGGAGCACACACTTTAGAGATTCCCATTTAAAGTGCGGGAGGGCATCATCGTTCGCATGGTCTACCGCAAAGTGCTGAACAGATTGCTTAAGATCAGAGATGCACAGAGAGTCATTGAGTAGCGTCTCGTTCAGTCTCCATGAGAAAGATCTCCTCGTAGCGTTAGGTAAGTGTAGCAAATAATGTACTGCCGCATGATCTGAGTGTAAGATGTCATCAATAGATGATCTCCTGGCCCTGGGGAGGAGAGAATGTTGTAGAAATATGTAGTCTATACGACTATATACTTTATGTGGTGGGGAGTAATATGTGTAATCTCTAGTCTCGGGGTTCATAAGACGCCAAAAGTCAAATAGCTGCATCTCATGCAGCAGTTTTTTAATTTTGTTGAACTTATTGAGGGGGACTGCGGAATGGCCAGAAGAAGTATCTAGTGCAGGTAGTAAAGCTAACTTAAGGTCCCCACAAAGGATTATCTCCCCCTGTGCAAAAAGTGTTAGTTCATCCAGAACTCTATTTATAAACGAGAGCTGGCCCTGATTTGGAGCATACAGGTTCGCAATTGTATAGGCGGCACCTTGCAGGGTACATTTTACGAATATGTATCTCGCTTCCGGATCCGTCTTAATGTCAATAATTTGATGTTGGAGGGATTTATGAAAAAG
Organism: Phyllomedusa bahiana; assembly: GCA_025379985.1. Taxonomy (NCBI): domain Eukaryota; kingdom Metazoa; phylum Chordata; class Amphibia; order Anura; family Hylidae; genus Phyllomedusa; species Phyllomedusa bahiana. The sequence continues at coordinate 24,820 of JAODAL010000683.1, forward strand.
GACCGCTACACCTTTTATTTTGGCATCCGCGCTACTGGAATGGCACCAGACAGGGAAATATTTGTTCTTCAGGGCAGGCAGATGATTCAAGCTGAAATGTGTCTCCTGCAGGCATAAAATTTGCGACCTACGTTTATGCATGTCATACAGTATCCGGGACAGTTTTTCTGGTACATTAAACCCCTTCACATTGAAGGAGGTGATCTTTATCGATGTCATGGTACATCAAATAAAAAACATTGCAAGATCTCTGAAGGGGACCCCATCCTTTTCGGACCCTCTCTCGGTCGACTATAACCCAACCGTGTAACAAATGGAACTTGGGAGGCTCCAACACCTGAGTCACCCGATAACTCCAACAGCATTACTTCTAAATTTTGCAGCATCCTGACTGCGGAGGGCCAGCTCCGGGCGCTGTGCCCCAAACCTATGTGGGGGTCATGGCTGATCATATGCATTGTGAAAACAACATACATCTGGAGAAACGTCCTGTCATACTTTAGGAAAGTTCTCATAGTGTACAGCTTGAAACGCCCGCTAATCGGTGTCCCTGGGCATCATTCGTTGCTGTAGTCATGGTAACCATAACGTGCAGGCGCTGATAGGGGTAATAAGTTGTCTGATAACTTAAACCGGTGCTCGTATCTTCAGAAAGCACCGTGGAAATGAAACAGGAGGGAGGGGAAAATAGGAGGGAGGAAGGCGAGAGGGAAAGAGAGAGAAAAAAAAAAGGGGGGGCCAGAGGAGGGGGGGGGATAGCGGGCTGAAAGGGGGCGGGTGGTGTGGGGGGAAGAGAGGGAAAAGGCAAAAATCAAGGACAGTTGGGCACCCATATGTTATGGGGTCCAATGTGACCGATCAATTGATTTCACATAATCTTTGAACAGCTAGAGAGGCGGCAGAGGAGTGCACTCCTCAAGTCACTTATCTGGCAGGTTAAATCGCGACATGCCCCTTACGTCCTCCCGGCTTGTCACTCTCCTCTGGGGTCTGCGGTCTCTCTGCGGCAGTGGTGACCTCTGCGATCCCTGCCGGCGGGAAGATGACTGCGAACTGCCAGTGTAGCTGGAGGTAGAAGAGACAAACATTTCTGACCAGTCTGGCAGTGGAACAGGGGGCAGGTACAGGGCCGCCAGAAAGTGCGGCACATCGGTTGGGGATCGGATCACCAGCAGTTCCTCCCCCCTGCGGACCTGCAAGGCAAACGGGAAGCCCCATCTGTAGGGGATATCATGCGATTGTAGTACCGCCAGCAATGGTTTCAGTGTTGACCGGAGCGTGCGTCAAGAGAGGTCCGGAAAGAGGGCCACCCTAGCCCCCTCAAAGGTGATCGACGTGACTCGTCTCGCTCTTTGCATTATCTTTTCTTTAATGCAGAAATGGTGGATTCTGCAGATAACATCACGAGGTTTGTCTTCATCCAGACTGGGTGGGCGCAAGGCACGGTGTGCTCTGTCAACTTCGATTGGCTCTGCGGATCCTGTGCCCAGTAGATCATTGAATAGCTTAGTGAGGGTCAACGGCAAGTCCTGCATTTTGATGGACTCTGGGAGGCCCCGAATGCGAATGTTGTTCCTCCTGCTTCTATTTTCAAGATCGTCCAAGTGCTCAATAACATGTTGGTGGAGGTTTTTCTGTGTGTCAATAGAGGCCTGCATGTCCGCCAATTTCTGATCTACCCTCTCCTGCTGTTCCTCAAGCAATTTGACTTTCTGTTGCAGCAAAGAAACGTCCTGCTTAACAGGTTGAAGATCTCTGTTCCAGGCTGACTTAAGATCCTGGGCTAGTGCATCCAGATCGCTTTTGGCCGGTAGTAATGACAGGAGGGCCTGCAGTTCCGGATGATTTTTAAGGGCCAGCATAGCTTCTGAGGCTGGTAAGCGGGCAACTGTATGTTCTTGTGATTGATGAGGCAGCTTGTCTGGGTCCTCCATGGGGGTGCCCAGCTGTGGAGAATTTGGACTGGGGCCCCTTGGAAGTGACCAGTCTGGCGAGGGGGATTGCTGCTCAGGTTGCGTAGGGGGTGTACTGTCAGGGCTCTGAGAGCAAAATAACGGTGGGCTTGTGACATTGTCCATCCGTGGGCTCTCAGTAGGCTCCTCAATGCAATCTGTAGGCATCTCCCCTCTCCCTTCATGGGTCCCCTCACTGATGGTGTTGATGGTGAGGGGGCTGCCGCCATTATTTATCAGGTGCCGTGCTGGGGACTTCCCCCCTCCAACTGTCCCTGTGTCCTGCATGGCGCCCGCCATCCTGCCCTCCAGTGTCTTGTTCAGATTACCTTTGGGTCCCAAGGCCGGAGTCTCGGCACCTGCCGTTTTGCCTCTGGTCTGTGGGGCCGCGGGGCTCACGGTGCTTTCAGAGAGGGGGACCGCGTCACCGCAGGCTCCACTGCGGGTTCCGGCGCTCACCTCGCTCCTTTCTGTGGGCGTTGATGGGTGTCGGCGCTGCTCTCCCCGCTGCGGCTTCATCGCTGGGTCCACGGAGCTCCGGAGTGATTGTCGCTGCGGCTCCTTCTGCCGGGCTGACCGCCGTTCGCGCCTCTCCTCGCTCACAGGCGGAAGTCTCGGCCTCCTCACTCCTTCCCAAGATGGCGCCCGCTCTGATGAACGCTCCTCTGAGCCGGTCCTCAGGCTCGCCAGGGGCGCAAAGAAGTTTGATATCAGCACCTCGTCCTCAGGTGGGTTAGCTGCGGCTCTGCTCCGGCGTCTGCCTCTCTTGGACCCCATATTTTTGGGTTTTAACCCCTTTTTAACTAGATGCCACACGGAGCTCTCCTAGACACGTCCTGCTCACAGCATGGCAGACCACGCCCCCTCTTTTCACTACATTAAATCGTTTTTAGACAGCTTTGATTTTTCACTTTATTCATTCATTTGAAAGACAACTCTTTTTGCTCTTTACTAACATGTTTAATGATTTCTCGCTGTTTTCCAGCCTGTCTCGAATCGCAATACATGTTAGGCACAGTCCCTTCTGCGCCTAAGTCCCGCACTGCGCCTCATACACTGGCGAGGCGCAGGGAACTTTTCACGGCATGTATGAGCGCACCTCCTCGGGCGCCGAATCTTAGGCGCAGTCCTGCACTGCGCCTAAGTCCCGCACTGCGCCTCACACAATGGTGAACTTTACACCGCATGTATGAGCGCACCTCGGCGCTGACATACATGAGGCGCAAATTTCACTTGAAATCTGGTGACAACGTGCGCTCCAACGCGGCGAGATTCATACATGTCGCCCAATGTGTAATCAATCAAGAATGGAGTAGTGCCAATAATCTTTTATTGTCAATGGGAGTGTACTACTGTAATACAGAACTAAAATAGTTAGATAGGGCGACATGTAAGTTTTAAGGTGCATTAAATGAGTGTTTAGTGTGCCTGAATGAAATAACCTGTCAAAAATCTGGCATGTGGTATACCTTGCATAGTATAATTGATATGCCTAATCTAGGCGCATAGCATAATTTAGGCGCATAGCATATCATTGCTAGCATATTTGATGAGCCTTCTTTAGGCGCATTCAAATGTGTCGTGCTTGACGTATAACTCCCCGAGATTTGGTGTATTGCAGTTCATTTATATAGAGAATAGGGCGTCAACAGGTTTTTGGCGCAAAATACACCAAAAAAAATGGCGCAGCCCTGACGGGACATGTCCCCCTTAGCTTGTAAGGTCGAAAAAAGACAGACATCCATCTAATTCTGCCTATCGTGCTATAGTGTTGATCCAGAGTAAGGCAAAAAAAACCATCAGGTAGAAGCTAATTGTCCTCATTTTAGGAAACGATTCCTTCATGATTACAGTCTGGAATAAATCAGAATAAAATGAACCTTCTCCAGAATCCTAGTCACTATAACTTGTTATATTATTATACTCTAAAAATGCATCCAGACCCTTTTTGAACATTGTTAGGGCTTTTTCACACAGCATTTTTGGATCCGATTTCGGATCTGTTTCGGATCTGAAAATCGCATCCATAAACGCATCAGCAATTGGATCATGAACGGATCCAACATGTATCCAACACGCAGATGCGTGTTTGGATGCGTGTTGAATGCAGCAGGATCGCACCCTATAGTTTTAAATAGGGCTCATGCTGCGTTTTTCGACTTCTTTGGTTCCGAAAGAAGCAATGAGACACGCATCGGCAATCACTCATCTGAACACCGATGCATGTTTTACGTTGCGAGCAGTGTAAAATCACACTGCTCATTGTTAGATGCATGTTTGGGTCCGTCTAGATGGACCAAAACACACATGTAAGAATTTATGTTCACACGGACCCAACACACCATGTGAACATACCCTTAGTGAATTCACCATTATAAGTTCATGTGGCAAAGAGTCTCACTGCTCTTACAGTAAAAAATCCCTTTCTATGTCTATGTATCTTTCTTTCCTCTAGATGTAGAGGATGCCCCCTTGATCTAGATACAATCCAGGATATGAATCGATATTGGGAGAGATCTCTATGCTTACCTATTTATTTGCCCTCACCCCCACCTGAAGCTGTTTTTTATCTAAACTAAATAACCCTAATTTTGCTAATCTTTTTGGGTAATGTAGTACACCCAATACTTTCATTTCCTACCTTTGAACTTGTTCAAGCTCTACAATGTCTTTCACATCCACTGGTGCCCAATTTTGTAATTGACCAGTGATTTGTATAATGGGAGAATGTTCTCATCGTGTGCATCTATGCTCCTTTTGACATACCCCATGACTTTATTTACCTTGGCAGCTGCTGTCTGACTCTGGCAAGTACAATTAAGCTTAATGTCCATTAAGATTCCCAAGTCCTTTTCCGTGTCACTTTTATCCAGAGTTTTTCCATTTAACAACTAATCATGGAATAGATTTTTCCTGCCCATGTGTCCAGAATTTACCTGTGATAAACCTCATCTGCCACTTCTCTGGAGTTTAAACTTACTGGCCTATAGTTTCTAGGCTCACTTTTTGAGGGAGGTGGTTGCTGGTATTATAATTGCATATAGATAAAACCATAAACGGGTGCCAGTAATGCAAATACATGTGGAACACCATGCTGGCTCACAGCCCATTACGCCTCTACTATCCGATTGGGCGAGCTGCCCAGCACTTTTGGGGTGTCCAACACAAAATACAGACACCTTCTGCTCCACAGTACTTTTGGGCAAAAAAATCACATACCAGAAAAATATCAAATATGAGGTATTGTTAATACAGTGGCCACTATATGCAAGCTTGCAAGCCCCGTCAAGGCTCCTCTTTTCTTGCAAGTCCCTAAACTAGCAATTTACAGAAAAAATGGGACATTAATTTCTCAAGAAACACTGAAACAAGGCCCTAGGCCGTGTTCACACGGCTTATTCCCGACGGATTTGTGAGCGCAATCCGGCTCACAAATCCGCCGTGAATAAGGGGCGGGATGGGGGCGGGGCCGGAGCGCGGCAGGGGCGCCGCTCCCCGGCCCCATAGACTTGCATTATCCACGGCGCGTATTGCGCCTGGATAATGTGCATGTCACTTTCTCCCCGCCCGGCGGAGCGACGGAATCCACTGTTCTCTATGAGAGCAGTGGATTACCGTAATGACTTCGACGGATTGGCGCCGTACTGCAGCGCAAATACGGCGCGCAGTACGGCGGCAATCCGCGGCAAAATAAGCCGTGTGAACGAGGCCATACTCGCAGCTCAAAGGCTGGACTGAAACTGAACCCAGCAAAGAGGCAACACCAGCCCCCATACTATTTAGAAAAAATAAACAGGTACAGCTGATTGCTGAGCAGTAGCTCCCATACCCCACCACTAGGGGAACAACTAGACTGCACATTAAATTGACACCTATTCACACAGTATGCAGAAAAGCCACAGTACAATACATTGGGAGACTGCACAAATGCAAAAATACCTGTAAGACAACCACTCACACACCTTCAATATATGAGGGAGGTGGTTGCTGGTATTATAACTGCATATAGATAAAATGATAAACGGTTGTCAGTAATGTAAAAACATGTGGTACACCATGCTGGCTCAAAGCCTATTACGCCACTACTAATCGATTGGGTGGGCTGCCCAACACAAAATACAGACACCCTCTGCTCTCCAGTACTTTTGGGCAAAAAAATCATTTACTGGAAAAATATCAAATATGAGGTATTAGTTAATACAGTTGCCACTATATGCAAACTTGCAAGCCCCTGCTTATTTTTTCTAAATAGCATAGGGGCTGGTGTTGCCTCTTTGCTGGGTTCAGTTTCTGTCCAGCCTTTGAGCTGTGAGTATGGCCTTGTTTCAGTGTTTTTTGAGAAATTAATGCCCCATTTTTCAGTAATTTCAGAGTAATTAGCAGACCTTTGGATGCCACAGCTGGTATGCTAATTGCCCACAGCCAGACCAGGAAGAGACAAGATGCATGAATGAAAGCTGCTCTGTGAAAAAGCAAGGTGAAACAACCCCTTTACTTCCCTTAGGACACGTAACTTCTCTATTTTAATTTTCTTAAGGTGAACCTGCACTTCTTTCTGGTTTAGACAAGAAACATTTAAGGTGGAGTTTAGCTCATGTCTCTGTGCATCAACAGGAAAGTCATTTTCCTCTGTAAATATAGTGGAAAAAAATTGTTTCATAAATTTGCTTTCTTCACATCATTCTCTACAATACCTCCCTCACTACTTTTGAAAGGGACAATATTTTCAGTTTTAGTCTTTTTACTATTTATATAGCTAAAACATATGTTGGAGTTAGTTTCACGCTCTTTGGCAACATGCATCTCTGTCTCCAGCTTTGTTGTCTTTATTTTTTCCTTACAGCTTTTTACTGTTCCTTCACTGCCATTCTGTTTTAGTAGCTTAAATGCTTTCTTTTTGGTATTTATTGCCTCCTTTACACCTTTGTTGACCCACATTGTTTTTTTCCTACTTCTAATCATTTTATTTTCAAAATATATGTACCACTCAAAGTGAGTGCTTAAGTTGTTTTTAAAAATCTCCCATTTACTATCTGTTCTGGTATTATTAAAGACCTTGTCCCAGTCAATGCGGTTAAGGGCGTCTCTAAGCAGACCAAAATTCAATGTTTTTGTGGCTCCTCAACAAAAAAAACCTCTATCGTTACTCTGTCAGGCCTGTTAGTCAATATTAGGTTCAAAAGGGCCTTTCCTCTAGTTTGCTCCTGCACCTCTTGGGAAAGGTAACCATCTTTAGTTATTCACAAAATCAGTTTCCTTTATGAGAGCCACAGGTTTCAATTTTCCAATTTATGACTGGGTAGTAACATAATAACAACCTCCTTATGATTAGCTGCCTCATCTATTTGCCTTAGTAGAACATCTTCTATAAATTCTGTTCTATGTGGTGGCCTATAGCAGACCCCTAATAGAATTGTATTATTATTATTATTACTACCCCATGTATATCTACCCATAATGACTCCATATGTTTGTTTCCTGCATCTATATCTTCCCAAGTTGTTTGCTTCAAGACAGGATTTTATATAAAGACATACATCTCCCCCCTTCAAATTTTTATGATCTTTGTAAAATAAACTGTAACACTGTAAGTTACCCGCCTAGTCATAGCTCTCATCCAGCCATGTCTCAGTTATCCCCACTATAGCTGTCATATTTTTCTTCAGATATAAATATTTCTGGTTCATTAATTTTATTGGTAATACATATTTATTGTAAAATTATACCACTTCTTCTGTTAAGTGTCCATAGTTTCTATTCATGTCTTTTCAAACAAACTAGTTGCATACCCTAATTTAGTAATTTAGTAGCTGGTATTCTTGATAACAGTTATGATAAAAGAATGTAAAAGAAAAAAAACATGTTTGTTTGGCAAGGCCAAAATGTGTACACAACTCTCCACTGATGCAGAAAAGGACTTTAACCTGTAGTAATGCGACATGTAAGTGGCAACAGACTCCAGGGAACACCTTCTGAACACAACTTCACTGAAAATTTCTAATAGGAAGTTTTAACAGCAGAACGTTATATAACAATGCAAACAGCAATAAGGAATTGTGGCCTAGAACTTGCAGGACCCCATATTTGGTGGTATGGAGAGTTTCCCTCTCCAGCAACAAGTATTGTTCCTCTGTTCCCCACTAACCACAGGACTATAGCACCAACTACTGTTGTGACTGAAGAATGACCTAGACTCTCTATCAGGCTCAGGTGGCTTGACTACAAAAGTGCCAATATTTTAACAAGGTGTAGTACACAACTTGAGTCAGGCCTGGCCTGGAAAGCTGATATGTTAGGATTTGGTTGCTGGATGACCTTTCTTTTGCAACTTCCCATCCCTGCAGGCTGTCCAGTCTTGCAGCATCTGAAATAATCGTAGGATTTGTAGCATCTCAAATTAATTGGTTAAAGCTGCAATTTTTTGTTGATAGATATCACAATCCTTTATATAAATGAGTGTAGGAATCAACAGCACTCTCAAGACTGTATATATGATGATTTGATACAATGTAAATTAGTCAGTGTACAGCTTGTATAACAGTGTAAATTTGTTGTGCCCTCAAAAGAACAGCCATCAATGTCTAAACCACTGGCAGCAAAAGTGAGTACACCCCTAAATGATGTGTTCCCAATTTATCATTTCCCCTAAACAGTGTCATGTGACTCGTTAGTGTTAAAAGGTCTCAGGTGTGGATGAGGATCGGGTGTGTTAAATTTGGTGTTATCGCTCTCACACTCTCTCATGCAGGTCACTGAAAGTTCAACGTGGCACCTCACGGCAAAGAACTGTCTGAGGATCCGATAAAAAGAATTGTCACTATACATGAAGATGGCCTAGGCCATAAGAAGATCACCGTCACCCTGAAACTGAGTTGCAGTATGGTTGCCAAGACCATACAGCGGTTTAACAAGACAGGTTCCACTCAGAACAGGCCTATTCATGGTTGAAGAAAGTTGAGTGCACATGCTCAGCATCATAGCTAGAGATTGTCTTTTCAAAATAGATGCTTGAGTGCTACCAGGATTGCTTCAGAGATTAAAGGGGTGGAGGGCAACCTCTCAGTTGTCAACCTATACGCCGCACATTGCATCAAATTTATCTGCATGGTTGTTTTCTCAGAAGGCTGCCTCTTTAAAGATGGTGCACTAGCGTCTGTGGGGAATCTTCATATGGAAGGTGGAGGAACGCAAGGTCATTAACATCCACCAGCAAAATGATGTCATCATAGAGGATTGATAGAGGATTCCAGTGGCTCTAGTGAACTCCATGCCCAAGAGTGTTAAGTAAATGCTGCAAAATAATGATGGCCAAACAAAATATTGACACTTTGGGCACAATTTGTCCATTTTCGCCTAGTGTTGTACTCACTTTTGTTGCCAGGGGTTTAGAAATTGATGGTTGCCTGTTGAGTTATTTTGATGGCACACCAAATTTACACTGTTGTACAAGCTGTACACGGACTACTTTACATTGTATCAAAGTGTCATATCTTCAGTGTTGTCCCTTCAAAAGATATAATACAATATTTACAAAAATGTAAGGGGTGTACTCACTTTTTTGAAATACTGTATGATAAGAATAAATATGAACATCACAATCTCTGTGGTAGATATACAAGACAAAAAGGCTTGAAAGAATATTTAAGGTATTTATAATGTTAATATCTGCTATAATTTTATAGGTATATGAAAATTGCATACCGCATGATGGTAAACAAGAAATAGATGCCGAATGAGCCCCATAATGTAAAGTAAGAGCCGTTCGTTAATAATACTATCTACCACAGAGATCTTGTGACATGCACCAATGTCCATATGTCTATGGACACTTTTTCTATGATCCACAGCAGACTACTGGTACCATAACTCAAGTATCTCAATCAAATGAATTCCTACTTTTTTTTAGTGATTATGAAGAATATTGTAAAAGATTCAAGAGTATTTTGAAAAAAATGGTCCTTCAATTTGATTATTTTGACTACTGAATTCCTTCAGACCACGATTAATGAAACTAAACAGAGATCAATACACATACATATATAATTTCTTTATTGCTAGTCATTCAGTCACTCCTGACTTTAATACACTACCAAAGGTTTAAAACAAATTAGACAACCCACCAGGGTGCCTGTCAGGGACAGTGACACGCTCGTGCTTCTTCTCCACAAACCCAGAGCCATCCTCACCCGTTCCCCCTCCCATAATAGGTCCCAAGCTATTCTTCCTGCCAATGGTAGATTCTGCTTCCTGCTCTTTACTGCCCCCTAGTGTGTGCACGAACTGGTCTTTTAAGATTTAAAGGGCCATGTGAACCACCCAGTTTTTCCAGGAACCTATCATGGTTCCCCTGGGTCTTTATTAGGACACCTCTCCCTCTAGTGTCTTCCAGTTATTGTTGTCTCATGCTAGTGTTTGCTGCATTTGTGCTATTCTTCATGTGATTCCCAGTTCTGACCTTTGCTAAGTTTTCTCCCTGACCTCATGCCTGTCCTCTGAACACGCAAGAACGCTGCCCATTCAGACCATCCTCCTGTACCCAGCTATGCCACCTGTCCCTCGATACCTCATTGGCACCTCGGTTGTTACTGCAAGCGACCAAATTCCGGGGTACCAACCTGGGAGTTCCCTGCAGCTAAGTCCATTATGCCTTGCGCTGGACTCTGGTGAAAACCATTGGACTCCTTAGACTCTGACCTGGCGTGGTATTTTCCAACACTTGTAGTGACTCAGCGAATCCACTAACCACATTACTGTACAGCGTCCAATAGTAGCCTCTATGAACTCCATATTTTCACCACTTGTACGATATCTAGAGAGAATATTGACACCTATTGTCAAATGCCTTTGCATCCAATTACTTTCCATTATTCTTGATGAGAATTATTTCTTTTTGGGGACCATTACCATGCAAAGGGTTCAAATGTCATAGTTCCGTACCCCAACGCATACATGTCAGTCTTTGAAGACCAGCATTTATACAATAACAAGCTGTTTGTCAAACATGAAATTGTGGAGTTGATATATAGACAATATCTTTTGCATTTGGGAAAGAGATGTACATACCAATGAAATGTTTTTCAAATATCTTACTTCCCTTTGTGGGGAATTACAATTCACCATTCCATATTATCTCAAACAACTGAAATTTTTGGACACACTGGTAGTTATGGGCATATAAACCACCAATTTACATACCAAACCCATGGACTAGAACAACTTGTTGTGCTATTCAAGTTGTCACCGAATTAGTCTTAAAAAAAAAAAATCACTTCCCAAGTTATAATACACAAGGAATAATAGAATTGTGTCAGATCCTTACCTCAGGATGGAGCGTTTAGAGGAAATGCCTTGAAAATTTGCGAAGCGTAGCTGGCCAACAAAATTACTTAGCTCAGATTCACATCACAGACCGTTAACTGAAAGGGTTAAATTACCATGAGTATCGTTTGTCAATACTTATCATCCATGTATGCCAAAGGGCTGTGGAGTTTGCAAGTCAAACCTACAACTTCTTAGTTTTCCCAACTTCAACTCCAACTTCATCTCCACCAAAATGGATACCATCTCTGACTCCACAGCCCTGGTTCTGAGATGAGGACAGTAAAGGTATATAGGGTAATGCACACAATGGGTGGTGAGTGCTTAAAGGGAACCTATCACATAGATTATGCCCCCCTTGCTGAGTACAGCACAAGCTAGTGACTGTTTCCAGCACTGTGCCCCTTATTCTGTAAGATGCAGCAGTTTTAGAGCATTTACCCCTCAAATCTTATTCATGAGTAGGTTGTTGTCCCCGCCCACCAAAGGCTAGCCCCGCCCACTGACAGTTATTCACATGTTTCTACCTATTCAAAGTAATAGGTTTATCAGTTGAGGTGGGCGGGGCTAGTCTTAGGTGGGCAGGGTTTGAAAAAAACTGACTCTTTGAATGACTCTTCAAATTACTTTTCTGACTGAAAACTGCAGATTTGAGCATTAAATACACGAAAACTACAGCATCTTACAGAATAAGGGACACAGTGCTGGAAACAGCAGGTCTGTCACTAGCTTGTTCTGCCCTCAGCAAGGGGGGCATAAACTGTGTGACAGGTTCTCTTTAAGTGGAAAGGTCTTGGAAGACCATATATGCAGTAAAGGATAATCCCCGGAACACTAGTAGGAAGCTGCAAGTAAAAACTATATTTTGTTTTGTACAGAATAGCAGGTAACAGAGGATGTGGAGGGTGTGTGAAACATCCTGAAAACACCGGCAAGTGCATTCTCTACATCACTCCTTGCAGCCTGTCCACTTAGAAGCCCCTGATGTGGCATGTTCCCCCTTTACCTCCGCCCTTAGCTATATCTACAGATGTTTCTTGACAAAGGCTCCTTGCCGAAATGTTGGTAACAGACATCAATAATCAACTAATTTGACACTTGTTATGCGTTCTTGACTTGTACAGTAATCTGGCCAATAATTCTTAATACTTCGCACTTAGACTTCCTCTGTTATCTGCTATTCTATATGAAATAAAATGTTTTTACTTGCATCTACCTATTGGTGTGCCATGGATTATTCTTTACCGAGATGAGTGCAGGCATTCCTTCCCAGTGCCTTTTTCTTTTGATGCTAATGAGCATGTACATAAAGTTCAGCACACATTCATCTCAACTAAAAGCTTAGAATAGAACACATTTATAGGACATTTCATAATTTTCCCAATTTCTTATGTGAAAATATTCAGCACATACTGCATTGAATTAACTGGAGCAAATTTATTATATATTTTTGGAGTCGGTCCATTTTAAAATGACACCAAAATGGACACTGACTCCATCTCAACGACTCAGACTCCGACTCCACAGCCTGTGCCAGAGACGCATCATAATATGTGGCTTCAGTTACCTTTCCTTACGTGTTAAAAGCTAATCATTGTGGTGATAAAACCCCTTTAAGGATAGATTATCTAGCCATAAGTGTACCGTATGTTGTGGTAAGACTTGGCTACCCATTCCCCATCACTTTGAGGAAGCAAGACATATTTCACAGTTAAGCTTTCATATCATAGAACAAGTCCACCATCCTAGAAGGGGTGGTAATCACCCTAGGATCCTTAAAAAAGGGAGTAATTTTGGATTTATCCCTTTTATCCAAGAGGGTTAAATCATGAATGCAATAATATATTTTCCTAAAACCTTTTTTCTATTATTATTTCTTATATATATGACCTTGTGACTATACTTACCTTTTTCTTCCCCTCTTTTAAGACACATTAATAGAAGACAGTTATGTAAGAGAGAGAACCAGCTTTTCCATATACTTTGTCTTTCTTCCTTGTTTTTCATTCTTCTTTCCTTCTTTTTTAATCTTTTTAAATTTGTATTACTTTTTCGTATTTTATCATTTTTTATGTTTTCTCTTTCATTTTGTTATGTCTTCCAATCCTCATTGATTTTTTTTCATTTTTATTACTTTTTATTTTTTTCTATTTTCTATTTTTTTTCTCAATTTTCTTAACTCATATTTATATTTTACACTCATATATTTTGTATTTTCACCTTTTTTCTTAATTTTCACATTTTTCCTTCTCTCTCAATCTTTTTGATTTATTTCTGTGTTGCTAGTTTGATATTTTCATATTTATTTTCTCCTTTCCTTCCACTATTCCTTAACCTACCTTATTTCCCCCTTTTTTCATCTTTCTCAATGCTAACAATGACATTTACTCTGTCTCATGTTTATTACAATCGGATAATCTTTGTATTTCTATTCAATATAACTATTTCAGCAATATTTATCCTTTACATAGTTAAATGATTACATAGAGATATATTATTCAGTGCCACAAGTTACATGTGCTCACTCCTAACTTCAATAAGCTCTTAGAGCTTATTTGAGTATATCCTGACTTAATGCTATGTAGCACCCCAGGGGCGTCGCTAGGCTGTTTTGTCCGGGGCTCGGGCCCCGAATAAAACCTCCTGTGCCCCGAACCTCCCGGACTCCAGGCCGCTGCCATGGGCCTGGAGCACCGACTAGCCCTGCAGCTACATGTGCGTCCGCTGGATGCACATACAACTGCGGGCTTCTGCGGAGCAGAGAGCGAGCGCTCCCTGCCCCGCAGACAGTGTCGGACCGTTTCCGGGTCCGACACATCGGGGCCGCGCCTGGTCCTCTAAGCGCTGAGGACCCGGCGCGGCCCCGTGCGGCTCAGCTGGCAGCGGCGCGATGTAATGACCTCATCGTGCCACTGCCTGTCCTCGGGCGCACTGCGCGTCACAGGCTGTGCGCCCGAGGAGCTGCGGGAGGAGCGCGGGCTGAAGAGGACAAAGCGCGCTCGCCGGGGATGCTAAGGTGAGTATTAATGTTGTTATTTTTATAGCATTTACCTGCCAAGGTGCCCCTATATACTGCCTGTGTGGCCCTATATACTGCCTGTGCCCCCTATACCTGCCTGTGGCCCCCTCTACCTGCCTGTGGCCCCATATACTGCCTGTGGCCTCCTATACCTGCCTGTGGCCCCCTATACTGCCTGCGGCCCCATATACTGCCTGTGGCCCCCTATACCTGCCTGTGGCCCCCTATACCTGCCTGTAGCCTCCTATACTGCCTGTGGCCTGGAGAAGAAAAGGGAAAGTGAATGACGCTGATCAGAAATGATGTCTCCGGTGAGTCACTAAATGAAACTGCAGTGTAATCACTTATATTTCTGCAGAGCGCCTACATACAACTAGTATCTACCACTATATGGTCCTTGTATGGCGGTAATATATGTAATCAGAGCCTGTGTACAGCTGATGGTCACATATGGGGATTGCATTTGGTCAGGGTCTGGCAGGATTATTTGGTCCTTTGTAGTAATATTTTTGGGACTTGGTTTTGTAGGAGTGTTTTAGTAACAATCATTTGTCTGGTAGATTTGCTCCATGTATAGGTGTATGTTTTGGTGACTGTTTAGGGGTATTACACTGTCATACGGAGGTGAGGGTTTTGAAAAAGTAAATTTGTCATTTTGGTGATTTCATTGTGCTGTTACTGCTGAGGCAGGTATATAGATATAGGGTCACTCTATGTGGAATATGCTGAAAATTAGTGACAGGAGCAGAAGGTTTTTCTCTGTAAAAACACATCATGCCGCAGTTCACAATGTGGCGTGAAATATGTCGTGTGAACCCAGCCCTACTGAGCAAAACACAAAGGGCCCGGGCCCCAGATGTTTTAGGACCCTAGCAACGCCCCTGTAGCACCCTATGTTCAAGCGTCATCACATCATGCAGGCAAACTCCAGGATCATCAAATCTATGGCCATTTCTCAAAACTTTTATTTTACGTGGATTATTGCACTTAGATATTAATTTTACTTCCCATTATCTTTGATGTTCTTCTATTAAGAAGTGGGGATTTGGGCATTGTTCAGGGATTAATAAGTATATTAAAGACTATTTTTTTTCAACCCTTTTTGGTATTATATTTACTCTTGTATGCCTACTACTAAAGACTGTGGGTGATTGTTCATTATGTTTGTAGCTCATTAACATTAAATAGATTATTTTTTGAGTATGTATTTTTCCAACTATTTAATTCTGCTATTTCTAAAGTTTGTCTATGTATTAGATTTGTGATTTTAATTTTTTTGCATTTATTCGTTTATTCTACAAATAGACCAAAACGATTGTCACAATACAATTGCAAATTTTTCAAAGTCTTTTTCTCTGAGGTAGATCTGTAGATGTCATGGTTGCCACAACCCGAATCTTAATTTATTGTGGCATAACCCCAATTTGTATCACTGTCAGGTGGAGATCACGCCAATAGATGCTAGCAGTTAGTAGGTGGACATTGTTTGTGGGGCATGTTTTTATTGCTTGCGCCACCGCTATGGGCAAAGTGGTGAAGAAGCCAAAGAGCTGAGGTCTGTGAGGTAGTGTATCATCTTTACAGTATTGTATTTTACTAAAACTGTGCTTTGAACACATCCAGAAATTTTTGCATGACACTAAGCCCTCGTTCACACGGCTTATTTTGGGCGCTGATTGGAAGCCGTTAGCGCGCGCTCTAATTTGCGCATGCTCGTACGGAAACGCATCCGTCCGAGTAACTACGGTAATCCCACAGTATTCGTCATAGAGAACTATGGATTTCCGTCTTCCGTCCCCGTTCGGCAAATTCCGGGACGGGCGGGGGGGAAAAGTGACTCTCTGTTGCACTTTTATCCAGGCGGCAATTCGCGCCATGGATAATGTAAACCGGTTCTATGGGGCGTTGCGGGGCAGTTCGCCCCGCGGCGTCCTGCACCCTTATTCATAGCCAGAATTAGAGTTGGGCAGAAGATTCCGTTCCTCGCAAGTTTACGGCTAGAAAAGCCGGGGTTGTGACATGCCAGCCTAATAATACGCAGCTGTCTGCGCTGATGATAGTGACCCCCATATTTGATCCACTCTTGTTCAAAGATGTGAGGTTTTCTTCTGGCTCTATTTCAAGTGGCCAAATTTTGCAGCGTCTACCCTCAGAATAAAATTTGTGTGGAACGATATCCCTTATTATTTTATGAAGGCAAGCTTAAATTCCACCAATACCTTCTTAGTAAGAGTGCATTACAGGATTAAACTCTATAAACTGGGTGAGAACACATCTAAGTACACCTATAGCTTTAGAGTTTATGAAGGAAAGAACACCCATATAGTACCCCCAGAATGCCAGCCTTCCCTAAAAATTAATGGATAGATTGTGTGGGATTTTAAGTGCCTCAGCTGCAGAACTACAGAAGCCGGCACACCGTAGGTTGCGCACATCAAAGTGGGACTCCCTTACTCCTGCTAAACTCCTTTGTTGTGAGCACTTTGCTGCAGACAAGGTGCCTCGCGCTAAAGAATAGAACAAAAAAGTAGCAGGACACCACTCAAACAAGATATAAAAAGTAAAGAATAGAAATCCTGAAAGAGAAAGAGTTAGAAGTAATAAAAATATAAGGAACAAGAGAAGAATAGTACCTATAAGAGGTAATCACAGAGTACTACGATAGTTAAGTGACACAATACACTAACCCCCGTACCAATATATAAATAGATAGTAATCAGTCAAAGTTGATCACCTAAAAACTCGAGATTGACATTAATTGAAATACTTACAGGGTAAATTGGGAGGGAGCTTGTACACCATATAAGACCTAAGGTCCTGAAAGTATACAGATGCCACATGAGTAAAAACAAAACTGATGGTAACTCCAATAAAAACGCTTTAGTCCGTACTAGCGTATACTTGCAAGAATTGGCGGCTGTACAACAAGTGCTTTGCTGTAGTCTATGTATGATTAGAAACAATGGCCAAAGAGATAGGGGAACTTTTATTACCGTAATTCAAGCGTAATAAATAACACAAGCAATGTTTTGGAGAACTAAGCAGAAAGGAGTCTGAGATCCGATAAAGAGCGTTTTCAGATTTCTAGACATCTACTCCAAAACCATAATTTGTAGTAAGTGCAGAGAAGTCATGCTACGAAAAAAGGTACAAATGGAAGAAAAAGAAGAACAAAATATAAACCATTAGAGACCAAACCTGATTCTGATTAAGACCTAGGAGTCTCTGCATGAAAGACAAGAAAATTGTTTTAAAAACCCCAATTAAACGAACCGCGTACCGGAGTGCACTTTTTGACTAGGCTAAGGCACGGTGCGAGGTGATCAGTATCGTACTAGCGCAGACAGAAAGTAGTGATTAATGACCGTCGATAGCAAGAAACATCGGGGATTATTGCGAGGCGCCTGAGAATTGCCGGGAGGGCACTGCGCTGGGATCAGGGGACAGAAGCTACACCAAGCCCCGATCCACCAAGAAGATGTCAACTGCAAGGCATCGGAGAGAGCGGAGAGAGATCCTTCCGCAAAAGCCGAAATGCTTGTTAACCACTATTTGAATTGCAAGGCGGTGCGTAACTATTTACCGACAGCGCTCAAAGATAAAAAAAAGAGGAACCCAACTGCATTGTCGGGAGTAAGATCGGACAGGTATACCGCGTGACCGGAAGATGAACCCGACAAGAAGCACGGGGAAAAAGGGAAACGGAAACTACTACTGCACAGAGTCAGCCTTGGGGACCTAGCGTAAGGCCCAGAGTTGTAGAGGGTATGGAAGCCAGTGTTAGGACAGC
This sequence comes from Phyllomedusa bahiana, assembly GCA_025379985.1. Taxonomy (NCBI): domain Eukaryota; kingdom Metazoa; phylum Chordata; class Amphibia; order Anura; family Hylidae; genus Phyllomedusa; species Phyllomedusa bahiana. The sequence goes on from JAODAL010000683.1 coordinate 42,899, forward strand.
ACTGATGTGCTAGTTTCCTAAAGTATATTTATTTTATTTTTGTTTTTTTGCCTGTGTCAGACTGAATAGATCCAGACATTGCCTGATTATTAGACAATATATGAATAGAATGTAATACAAATTAAACTAGAGTGTAAAAAAAAGAAATTTAGTTATAAAAAAATGTTAAACATAAAGATTCTCCCTATACAATAAACGGGAGTCAGAACAGAAAAAAACAAGTATAACAAAGAAAAAGACTTAGAAAAGTGTAAAGAAAAAAAGAAAAAGAATAGAAAAAATAAATAATAAAATATAAAAAAATTAATAATATTTAATAAAAATGATAATTGTACATAAATTAACAGCGGACGCGCAAAAACTAAAACCTAATCATCTATTTGGTATCCACACGGACCGTAATATCCTGTAGCAATTAATATAACAAGTTATCGTTATTAAGAGTGTGGCGAAGTTAATGGTGTTAAAAAAAAAAATGAAAAAACAAAAAAAAAGAAGCTTTGGGGAAAAAAAGATAAAAAACAAAATACCTGCAATTATTTATTCAGTGTCAATTAAAACAATTCCCTTATTAAAGTACAAGTGGTCTTGAATAAACACGAGGGTGCCTCATCCAACGTGCGTCATTGAAAAAAAAAATAAAAAAAGGTTACAAAACTGTTTAATGCACAGGAGGCCAAAAAACTAAAAAAATGTTGGCTGGTCATTAAAAGTACTTTGTCACGCATAGCCGCCGTATCGGCTTAAGGGGTTTTTGAAAGCTGCACGCCACCAGTCTGTCATAGATTACTGTAGGCCTTTACAACTTCCTTGCGCCTACATTGGACGTATGATAGTGTCCTAGCGGGAGGATCTACGCTTCCAGCCCGTGCCCCGCGCATATGTGATGCTCCACTTGGCATTACGCCTTTCTGGGGTGAGGATGGTGGCTGGGGGGGGTTTATACCGGCAAGCCCACGCGATCGCGCACGTTCACAGCGCATGGCCAGAGGCCCACTCTGGCTCACTATGTTCCCGGGGGTTGATTAACAGCTCATTATCGCAAACCTGTCAGACTGGTCGTCGGGATTTATTGAAGCTGTAGGGGTCGGGCGAGGGGACAGCGAGCTGAGGCTGAGTTCTTCTGCCCTGTTTACTTGTGACCGGCGCGAAAGGTTAGCAAAGGAGTGGGATGAGGAAATAGAGCAGTATAAGAAGAGGTCAGTGAGTTGTCGAGTTAGTATAAGTTTCAGTATCAAGGCAGAACGTATACCAGATTTACAGAACCAAGGCATGTTAAAGTAAACGGCGCTCTGCGCGCCTTTTGGTCTTCTTACCCGACTCACGGAGCGCTTATCTGAATTCGATCGGAGGTAGTTCTGGTGATCTGTCACCATACCACATGTGCGATTGTAGTGGCATGGTGATTGCTGCGCAGTGTTACCAATGGGTTGACCAGTAACAGCTAGCAACGGGGGCTCTGCTTACATGTGTGTTTACAGGTCTGTTAAAAAACCCATCTGGTAACAGCCGCTCTATATGCTGTCGATCTTCTGCGTTGTTAGCAAAATTCCCCACTGGGGAATGGAAGAAAAAGAAAAAACAAAAGTGTGAAAAAAGATTTGTGAATAAAAAAACAGATTAGAAAATAGTAAGTCGATTTTAAAATTAGGGTGTAAGTAAAATAAAAGAAGTAAAAAATCGAAACACCAGAATAAAGATGGAGAATAAAGTAGGGGTTAACCAATTGAATTTTACGTCAGTTCAATCTTGCTAAAAATAAAACTTCAGTACACAACTCTGTACTCAGAATTAGAAAAAAATAAAAAGTAAAAAAATGTTAATTGGCCGCTCTTCTCGTAATGTGGATTTTCGTGGCGGCTCTTGGTCATTCTCTATATTGTTTTAACCAGTAATTAAAACTTTTGTTTTTTATGTTTTTTTATTTTAAATGGTGCTACAACTATTATTAAAGAAAAAAGTATTTTTAAGACTTATTGATGCTTAAAATTTGGGGTTATCGGCCATAAATTTGTGTGATCGACTCATTGAGAGTCTAAAGATCTTTTGTGTCATGGATTATGTCGCCAGTGAGCGCTGGTTAAAATAAAAATAAAAAATTCCACTTCTAGGACGTTGCAGTGATTTGTTCTGTCAACTCTGGCCTTCAAAAAACAGATTTAAAACTGGATCAAAAAGTCTTGTCCCCCCAAAAAAAAATTATTTTACCAATAGCAAAACATTCAACCTCTTGCATGTCCCGCAAAAAAACAAAGACATTAGGGCCATTCCGCACAGCCTACTGTACACAGAAATGGAATAAAAAATAATTTATGGCTCTCAAAACTATGTTGCAATGCCTGATAAAATAAAAAAGGAGTGTTTTCCTTTTTGAATCAAAATTCCTAACATAAAAAATTGTTTTCAGTGCCGTCTGTGTATGTACCTAAAGCAGGTATTAATTTTTTTTAGTTTAGGTTGTACAAACTAAAAAATCTGATACAGAATAATTTTGTGTTATAGTCTGTAATCATTGTTTATCCGTTACCTGATGGGAGGTAATAATAGCATGTACTTTTATACGCATGGTGTGAATGCTGTTAAATAAGAAAGAAATAACTACCAGGGAATGCTGTATTTATGTTTCAAAATAAAAATTGCCTACACAAAAAAAAACTTATCCGCCCTTTTTATAAACGAGATTGGCTGTAGTCTAATGAAGTGGATTATAAGCATCTTTCCCTATAGAATGGTTTATGTATCACAAAATAAAAATACCACGCCTAATTCAGTTTTAAATTATGTGTTTTATCGTGCACTCAGATGAAAAAGCGCCATAGTCCTCCAGGCTTGTGTCCTTGTATGGTTTATACTCTGAAGCTTCTCTTCATGAGAATTAAGTCAAAAATAAAATTTGTAATTAAAAAGTATTTTTTTAGCCGGATTCCTCTCCATAGTAATTGTAGTAAGTTCAGAGGTTGAAAGGTTCATGATTAGCTCTTGCTTGGCGCACTGTAGGTCTGATGTGTTTTTTTTGTTGTTTAGATGTAGTATGTAAATGAATTGTAGTGTGTTTGAGAGAGTGCCTCATTTATAATTTACTTAGAATTAAACAAATGGTAGCTGTTAGAGAGCAATTTTCTAGTTAGCGTCGAACTATTAGAGTTCTTCCCTAGACGCCCCCAGGTATAGTTAGCATTAGGCCCATACTGCTATAGATATATAGAAATAATTTAGAACAAAAGAAGGAAAGTATAAATAATTTAGATTATAACCTCTATTATTTTGTTGTGAATCAAGACCTCTGTTGGAGCTGCCAGCAATTAAGCATGCAGACAGTATAACTACCCCTTATGAAGAGGATCCTCTGTGGGTGAAGTGCTTAGGCAATCCAAATGTTGGGGTTGATTTATTGGATGTTGATTTCATCTGGTTCTGGGCATAATGCAATTGTACATTGACCCCTTACAAATTAAATCTAGGCAATTCCAAAAAGCCCAAGAAACTATCTCCTATGCTGCGCCAATAAAGAGTATCTTCTAAATGTAATCTTAAGTTACATGCTTCCAATGTATAATTTTTATGTAGTCAGTATCTCAGAAATAGGAAACATTACTCATAGAGTGTTTTGATTCTCTGATTAGAGGAGCTTGGAGTGCGATAAGTTTTTAGACATCAAATAAATATTTCAGAATTTTCGCGCTTGAGAGTCAACCGTATCGTTCCGGAATTTTTCGCTGACAAAATTTAGATATTCGCACATGTTGGAGAGAGTCAAGAGAGACTGACTATTTAGTTTATTTCATGAAATATGTTAATTATTACTTTTGTCTTGTCAATTTTGCTATTTAGCAGGGGTTTTTGACAATGGATCTTGCTGCTATAAGTCTTAATATAGCAGTATTTCCAGGTGCACAGGAGCCTGCAGGGGGTGCTGTAGAGAACGTAGGTGTGCATTGCTCACCCTGTGCCATGCTTAAATATGCAGCCCTCGCGGGAGCCTCTGTGTATGCACTTTTTGCGTCTATTTCTTTTTTCTATTTATTTTATTCGTATTTGGTTGTGTTTATTTTTTGTTTTTTTAGTTTTATTATTGGTTCATACTAGTCTTTAAGTATTTTAAACTTTTGTTTTAGATAGGCCGCGCTTTTAAATTTGTAGAAAAATCCCTAGCCGATGCTGTCCTTAGAATCGCTTCACTATAAAATTCTTCTGGCGCTTAATCGAGGGCAAACAAATGACCAAAAAAACTACAAACACGAAGCCGCACTGGTGAGTTAGATAAGCTTGATATTGTAAAGTATGCCAGCGGTGTTATCAGGTAAGCTGGTATAAAACAGCTGAGTGTATGGTTGCTTTACGTATTTGTTTGTGTACATGAGTGGTTGAGTATATGTTGGGGCTCCGGCGGCGCTCGAGCTCAGCATGTCTTTTTGGTCTGGTCATGGCCCAGTGGATAATGACATTCTGGAGGTGGCCACCCACATAAAACTAACAGGTCGGACGAAGCCAAACTGGGGAAATTGTGGCTACATATTGTATTGAACCGGTGCGGATGAGCGGTGTGACTCGGTATGGAGGGCAGCTGCATGAGGTGTCGAGGGCGCTAGGTGGCATCACAGATGACGCACAGTGTGGAGGGACGACGGCAGCGGCCACAGCCAGCAGGCATGAGGTCAGAAGAGTAGGCCACCATGGACACGCAGGTGTGTTTGGAGCGAAGACCAACACAAGAGCAAAAAGCAGACACAGCAAGCAAAAGCAAGAAGGAAGTACATAGAGACTGAGTGGACACAATGGACACAGTGTGGAGGACACTTTTGTGCATGCAAATGCCCCACAGCAGCAGCATGTCGAGGCACTCACAAATGGGATCATGAGAGAGTTACGTTCGTTATCTAGATTTTTCACGTCTATTGCCGGCAGAAGGTCAGGTAGTCTGTTGCGTTCATAAAAGACGGCTATCTAAGGCCCAGTGCTTAGTGGCATGCCACTTAGATTTGTAAATTACCAAGCACTCCAATAGTTTGTTCGGTGTAGAGGCAGCTCCAGCAACGGTTGTAAACTCTTACTAGGAGTCGCAAGCAGACAAATAGACGCTTTGAGGTCAGAGAGAGTGGCCTTCGCATATTATCCGATGGAACCAGACGCAATTTAATTTACTGAGCTGGTGTGTTTTTCTGCGACGCGTTTGGGCGCCCAAGACCAAGATCCATGGTTGAGGGAGTAGCAGTGCATCGAAGAGACACACCTTGGCAGACATAGCTACGTAGACTGGAATTTGGATAAATTAGCAGCAGATATGTGTTTGTAGTCACACCCGCAGGGGCTGTATGTGCTAGTAGGCTGGGCAATAAGAATACGTGTCGTTTTTGAGGGCAAGTGTGTACTTTACTCACCGTCACCAACGCAGACATTTTGTAATCTATGGCAGTGGTGTGTTTGTGCCACCTAATTGGCGCAAGACGCAAACTAAACAGGACCTAGGCCACTAGGACCTTAGTTGGTGGCATTATCAGAGAACCGCACCGTGCAATCGTATTGAAAAGTTTGGAAGTGTAGATCAGGCGTAATTTTCTACACAGCAGCGCGATGATGATGAGGTCGGGCGATGGTGCAACCCCAGTGAAGCCGTGGCTGGAATTGATGGATGGGCAAAACAGGAGGAGAGCAATCCACTAAGAATGGACAACAATGACTAGAAACGCAGCGGATTTGGGATTTACGGCGTATCCGGGATTTTCACATGGCTGTAAAGCTTTAATGACGGTGCATGTGGCTTTTACAGACTAGTGGCAGATCAATTTAGCGCAGTGTGGAGGACACACAGGGCAGCAGGGCCTACCCACACGCCGTGCTAGTGCGTCCTGCGAAGGTTGTCAAGACAGTTGGCCCCAAGTGCTAACGCAGAGAACTCTTGCTGGGGAGGTGAGGGCAACAAACAGGGGGAGTGAGGGACAGGGAGTGGGGGTACAATGAAATCGATTGGTACTGTTTATACAGCAATTTTGTAGTCTGTCGCAGGTGTTGATTTCGAACTTGCTTAGGTAGCAGGGGCCAGAGATAGATAGGAAGGTGACAATAAAGAGAAACCACGTATTGAGAGATGGGCGCTAACTTCATGACACTTGTGAGGGATGTTCATCACTCCAAAGGGCTAACGCGCAGTAAACATTCAGCCGGTAGGCTTTAGTGCTTACGCCTTTGATCGACGCAGTCGATAGATGTGGCATCAATGACAGGGTGTGTCGCTAGGCCTTTTGGGTTGTTTAGAGGCCACTTTGCACTGTAATTGTGGTTTTGGCATTACCACAGGTCCATGCAGGTTAAGTGAAGTTGGTGAGGTGTAGGCTAAGCCGAAGGCTGAGACGGAGTAGATGATAATTTGGCTCTAGCGTATGCACACGAATGAATTTTAAGAAAATTGGCTACTGCAGGGCGTTTGGGTTGGTATTATTCTGCGGACACCAATTTAAGTTAAGTGGTTGATTTGGTTCATCTTTGGCGAGGCACATCAGACAATATTGGGTGAAGGTCCAGCAGCGTGAGTTGTTTGAGTAGACCTCGAGAGATAGCGCCTATCAGGACCCTTCATTTGTCGATAGCTTTTGGAAAATAGAGTAGAATTCACCTGGAGCAATCTTGTTGTGAATCATCTATCGCCGCTGCGATGTGTGATAGATGCTGTCTTTGAACGAGGGGAGCGCGCCTAGAGTAAATCATAGATCGTGCCACTACTGTTTGTTCTTCTATGTCCGTTTGGACAAAGAACAAAAGATTTAACTTAGTGGTTGTTTCGGACGTTGTTTCTTGTCGCGCGAGGTCTCAGCTTGGTGTAACTCTAGGCTTTTGCCCGCGCGCCTATCGCCTTTGCACTTTAAAATTTTGTGAAAACCAGCACACCGAGAGTGTCGTGTACTGACTGGCACGGACGCACTGCGAACTGGGATACGTGCACCTAAAATAGGACGCAGCTGTGAGAGAGCAATGCCAATTTCCCTCCACGTGTCGCATACTCATAAAGATCTAGATCTCTTAGGCGGGCAAGTTGCGCTTGGTTCTCCACACGTTATCCGTGCGACAAGGTTTGTCCGAGCCTTTCCTGGTTACACCTAAGTTAGCGCACCATCCATTTGCACCCTGTGTTGCTATGTTTGAAGACATGATTACAGGAGATTTTTGTGTGCAGGGCGTGTTTCAGTCAGACCGCAGTTGTGGTGCTCACACTCTATGTTTGGGGTTTGACGAGGAGAAACATGATCACCCGTCGTGGTTTTACGTCTGCATTGTTGTCCCCTGCGCGGGCGCTCAACTAGGCCCTGCCCTCTATTAGGGTCGGACGGAATGTGGTAGATGCTTTGCCATCCATTTCGCTAGGTGGCACTCGCCTAGGACTTAGGTTCATCTATCGAAGGAGCTTAGTACTGAACACCCTAAGTCAAATCACATAATCCGATAACCTGTGGGTTGCGTGAACAACTCAACAGACGCTATATGACAAGCCGCGGCAAGTTTTGATCACTCACCGAGTGTGCCCCTCGACGCGTGCGTACTGTTGTGTTCCCCTTATGCGTAAGTCACACTCCTCCTTGAAGGGCTCCTGCTTTGTCCGTTACTATTTTATAGAGAGCTCCAAATGCCCCACGCATTTTTGGCACGATAGGCTGCTCACCACCACGCGGGTGTTATGTGGCCTTCTTTCTGTGTGTGTCTCTACGCCTCCCTCAATAACCACGCCACCTAGATTAGTTGTAGATTGTAATCTTGATAGTGAATGACTAAATAGAAGCTAAGTCTATGTTGATAAGCATTAATTTTCGACGCAACATACTAGATTATTGTTGGAGCCTGTTGTCCTCGGAAATATTGAACCGCCTTATTTTTCACGCTGTATCTACGCAGGCCGCTTATATTTACCGCAAATCACCACCATATTTCACCCCCCCCCATGTCAGGTAGCTCACCATAGTACTCATTAACTTTTGTTCTTAGATTCTGAATCGTACGTCAAGACTACGCATCCTCCGTATCTATGCACTTTTTGCACGCATGTATAGACCAGCTACCTATGAACTTACAGCAATTTTGTAAATTCACGGAGTTGTCTTTTCTAGTTTTAACACGCAAAAACCACCTGTTTTTATAACACTCTACCCCCAAATACACCAATACGCCACTGCCTCTTTTTTGTCCAAACCATCTCAAATACGTGACCAATATTGTCCTCATTCCCATATCAACTTGTTCATCCGCTTACTCTCACGCCACCAGCTCTTCTCCATCCAAGTGCTACATTCAGAATATCACATACTTCCCCTCTCTCACTTAGCTCACGATCAAATAGTGTGATAAGCTCTGACCTTCATTAGTCCACCCCTTCTGCTACTATTCTGCCAACCTCACGCAATGAACCACTAATCACCCCTTAATATTTAATGTACCCAATCTCAGTCCCCCCCCGCACCAAACAGTCTGTTTAAGCCCTCCTTCTAGACTATTTTATTCTAAGTGATTTTTTCTGACCTCCTGTAGGTCTACAACGCTCATTTATCAATCATACTGATAGCACTCCATCTCTTCTCGCACCCAAATCCATTGTGCAACTCCTATCACCTCTCGTTTCCTTAAGAAGTCCTCCTCCGTGATGCTTATCTAGACAATTATCACCGTCCATCAACTTACTCCTACTTAAAGATCTCACTTAACAAACCACTCTTTGTGTCAACCTACTCCATAATTATAACACACAATTAATCAGTCGCGTCTCTCTAATACTCTGTATGCTAATCTTCTAGTCTCTCCCACTTTATCACTCAGACTATCAAAATGTCATATTTGAACTATTCACCATTAAGTCTATCCAAAACGCATTGAATGTCAACAAAGATGCCGAAATGTAGCCTCTAAAAAAAAATACTCCACTCCTCTCAAACTTTATATCGTTATAACACTCACTGATCAAGACACTAGAATTAAGAACATCAGTAAGTGTACCTGCGTCCCCCATCTAACATTATTATCAGCCCTACTCTCGCTCCAACTCTTTTCACTCCCCACAATAGTCGTCAAAAAATTTATACCACTTCATATACATCTCGACGAATACCCCCCAGACTTAAGACAAATGTTATGAGATGCCATCACCTACACAGAACTGCGCTCAAACTAATAGAATAACTCTTATCCCACCGTTGCTTAGTCCTAGAAAAAGTCTCCTTATGAGTCATCTTGCAATCGCTCCGACAAATATAAATGTTTTCTCACTGTTATGTTCCCCAAGATGACTTACCATTATATATTGTCGATCACCCAGATAGGGTCGACGGTTGTCTTTAGTTATCATTACTGTATATTAGGTCTATCAGCCACCCACACATCACGAAGTTATAGATAACCTAATACACCCCTAAACAGACATCACAATCGCTGTGTATAGTAATGTAGACCAATCGTTCCGGATATACGCAATGAGTGTCATAAGAAGTCTCCCGCCTGTGCACGATCAGCATTCCTGTAGATATTACGTCCTCCGCAGCCATATAAGCTAGTATGAGTTCTCCACCTCGCGTTGATGATGTGATCTGATCAAAAATAGACAATCACGTGTTGAAATTGATTTGTTCCTTGAACACACACTCAATGTTTGTGATTGCCGGTTTTTTGAATTCAATGTTGCCCTACACATCTATAACTGTCTTTCCTAGTCACGACCAACACCTGAGATACATAGGGCTAAGAATGTTCAACTCTATTGTATGTTCTTTGTACACCGCGACTCCATTCTAGTTTTTGCCTGTCATCACATCGGCAAATGTGAAACACAAGGGGTGTATTATATAATTGTTATCGTTGTGTCGCACAAAAACAGTGGTGGACTCACTATAGTTAAGTTACGGAGTTTGTTCGTAGATCTAGTCCAGATTTTCAAGAAGCACATCACTCGGTTTTTGGCACAATCCGCTGTTTGTGAAGCTATAGATCCACTCGCACTCTTGTATTTTCCCATGATAGGAAGGGCCCGCACCAGAGAATGAGTTGAGGACGCACTTAGTAACTCACTCATATCGTGAAGATGAGACGTCCAGAGCAATTTGTTAGCGTGTTACTAATTGCGAGTGGTATTCTACGGCCACCACACATCCAATGAGTAGACCTGATATCTAGCTGAGTGCCGTCCTAATTTTAAATAACTATTCTTCTTTTTTACTTTTATTTGTGCACCTTATGTTCTACCTAGACGAAGAGATAGAGTGTATAATTGCGTAAGCTTGTAGTGGCGCATGTTTCCTGGCGTTTGGTTCCGTTTGAGCTGAAATAGAACGCGTCCCTTCGATCACCTTAGATCGGTGATCTCATGCCAACATGCCCAGCACATAGAAGTTTGTAGTCACTCAATGACGCCTTCTAAGAGTGTAGATATCTTTACAGAGTGCCAAGGACGATGACATACCAATGATCATGTGCGAACTTCTCTAACAGAGATGCATCAGCTAGATTATGACGAGCCGTGTCTCTACTCACATTTGGCTGGCAGTCGGTTTAAGCACTATGCAGTAGATTCGTGGCTCGTAGCGCTCACAGTTTGCTAATCGCACTTGTTAAAATTTGAATTACGGATGTTCCTCTTCATCTGGCCTCGACAGTACAAGGAGTTAGTCCCGACAGAGTTTGGTTGAATATTGAAGACTTTTAGGCTTGGGCAGAAATACAGTACTTTAGGCTGTATTCTAATTGGTGGAAACGTGTACTCGCAAAGTATTAGTGAATATTTACGTGTTTTGTTGCAGGCGGTGTCGGCGAAGTAAAAGACGGCGGCTGAACTATTGTTTCGCATATGAGTGTCACAGCATCCTATGCTACAGCTTAATCCATTTTGAAAAACAACGCTTAATTAATACCCAGCCAATATCTTGGTTGTAGTAGTATAATTCGGGCGCCAAGGAATTGAGCGCCACAAAACTAGGTAGCTTTGGTAGTGTTGTTACAAATTGGCGTGTTTTCTACGCCACACAAAACAGAGGAGTTAATTTATATGGTGGTCGAGAAAAAGAATAAAGAACCTGAGCGGTTTTCTATTATCGGGTAGACTGTCAAGAATTAGGTTATCATCTAGTTGGATTACATACGCGTTGTTGGCGATTCCTATATCTCTTTCTGTGCACGAGGCTGGAAAAGTATGTTCAACGGTTGTTCCTCTTTGTTCACTGTTCATGGATTTGCAATACCATGCCATCAAATTTTCATGTAGTCAACAACGCGCGCAAGGTTAAGGTCCTACTGGTAGTGTAAAATGAAGCGGCGGTCCGCCCTCTCAGAATTGAACAAAAACCGAGTTGTTCCGTCGCAATCAACAGTAACACTAAATTTGATTACGTAGTCTTGTTTTTTCTACTGGTTGTCTGAGACGGAGTCCGTACTAATTCGCCGACGCTGTTTTTCTACGCTAGTTCCAATTAGCAACAAGGGATACAGTACGTCATAAAATAGTATACCACTCAAATTATTGTGAGCCTTGTGTATTTAGGCTACAGGTACCATCTCAATAGTTTTTATATTTATTGTACTTGTGCGTTGTAAGAAGGGACGGTTAGATTAATTTTTTGGTATCGCGAGTGCATTTTACGCTCTATCTAAAAACGCACTTTTGTATTCAACTGGCCCGATCTCTCTCGCTAAAGAGAAGTACTCTTCAGTTGGTTTGACGTTATTGGTCGGGACTAAGTTACGACGCCTCACAAGCTCATTCTGTGGAGATGAATAGCGGAATCGAAACATCCACTTTGTTCTGTTATGCCTTTAAATTGTCATAGGTACGTCCAGCAGAAGTTTAATGAAGTGATTACCAGATTGCGGCGGTGTGTTATTGGTTCGTTCGTCGTCTCAACAAAAACGCACGATTTATATAATTCGCTTTACGCAAAATCTCTACATTACGGTGTTTTGTTCAGACTTTGGCGACTAAGTTCCTGAGTGCTTATGTATGCCTGTAGAGTCCACTAGCACTATAGAAATGAATTAGCAGCCATTTATTGTAGGACTGAGCCGCAGGAGATAATTGCCAGGATGCTAAAGAAACAGTCAGGTTTATCTTCTCCTCGTTAAGAGACTCAATAATGGTGTCAGTATGTTTAATGTCTCCTAGTTGGCGAGTCCATAGACTTTTATATGATCATTAGTGAGCACTTGAGTGGTAGTTGACGAGATTTGAAGTAGTCTGCGCTCTAAGAGTTTTGACTGATAGCGCACAGGTGTATGGTATTATGTTGCGCGAAATGATGCGTCGTCGACAAGCTTCTATCTAACACCACACCTGTCGTCTTAACGTAGTATATTTCCTAAATTCGCGTGCGCCTTGAAATCATGAAATCTCCTCTACTCTGTATGTATGCGGTCCAACATTCACTGTTGTTTCGGCTCGAGAAGGAGAGAGTGAGATCTTGCGGCTGCCGCACCTCTCTAGGGTAAATGACCCGCTGCATTCAAGACTAGTGTTACAGGTTGCTCAGAGTACAATGCGCGTTGTGTGTTTGCAGTCTACTTTAAATACACATGTCTGTGGTGTTGACGGACAAACATTGCTTTATTCACACTGCTAAGGACGCAACAGAGGGTCTTTATTTAAGAAACAATCTGGTGTCTGCGACCTAGAAGCTGAATAAAGAGACACGTGACATTATCATTGGGTCGGGAAACATACAATAATGCGATGTTTTGACTGCTCGACTGGTCTAATTACACCGTGCAAGGTGACGACAGAATATATGCTGCACGCAGCTTATGGTTATCTGTGTGATCTCGCAGTACATTTAAGTGGTAGCGTGTAGCTCTAGGGGAAGAAAATGAACAAAGTGGAACGTGACGCTCGCAAATGTTTGGAATAGTGAAGACCAAGTTGAAAAAAAAAGAAAAAGCGGTTTAATTTTTGTCAGCCACACCAGCCTACAAACAAAAACAACGCTTAATTAACCCCTGGATGTAATAATTGCGCCCAAAATGAATTGAGCCCGCATCAAGTGTGACTAGTAGCTTTTGTAAGAGTAAGAGCGTAGGTTACGCAATTGCGTAGTTATGTTTCCTACGGCCAAACGCTGACTAACAAGGAGATACTGTTTGTAGTGTAATTAAAACGAGCTTTTTGTGAATTAAGAGGCTACAGAGGAAAGAATGATATAGTATTTTTAGGGGGTGAAAAAAAAGACAGAGTTTATTTGTCAGCACACTAGCAAAAACAACGCTTAATTAACCCCTGGTGTAAATTGCTGACCAAAGAATTGGGAAGCCGCACAAAACTAGCTAGATTTGTTAGCGTGTTAAAATAGCGTGGTTTGCTACGCCACCAAACAAGATGCAGATTCAGTTGTAATTAACCTTTCCGTTTGTGAATTAAGGGTAAAAGGGAAAAAATTTATATATTTTGGCGTGCGTCAAAAAGCGGTTTCTTGGGGGTCAAGCACGCCAGCAAAACAACGCTTAATTAACCACTGGATGTAAATGCGCAAAGAATTGAGCCACACATAATAGTGAGCATTCTGTAGGTGTTACAATTGGTGTTTTCTACGCCATCACATCAAGAGCTAACGTTGTAATTAACTGTGCTTAGTGAATTAAGAAGGCTCCAGGGAAGAAAAATTCGTATATATCTTTGGGTTTGAATAAAAAATAAGACGGTTTTATTTTTGTCAGCAGCACCAGCAGAAAATCAACTGCTTAATTAACCTGGATGTAAAATGCTTTGTGCGAATAGATTGAGTCAGCCTAAATAAATGATGAAGTGGTATTTTATTGTAATAAAGAAAACTGCTGTTTCTTTAAATGGAATTCAACAGGAATGGCTTAGATCCCACGTTCGGAAGAATGAATGCTATATGCAGCTGCAGTGGACGCACAACTGGAGATTTAGATCCAATACCCCAAATAAAATTAGAAATAGGAATCGCCATTAACGGAAAAAACTGTCTATGAGACAAGCTGAGACACCACAGAAATCGCTAGATAAAACAATTCACTTCTTCTCTGTAACGAGCATCAGACTCGCAGACGCTTGGCGGCAGACTTCCATGATCAGTACAGAAGAAGTGAGCGGTATGAGCTCATCCACAGCGTCGCGCCCGGACTTTATTTGTGCTGGAATGCCGTCAACAGAATCCCGAGCCGGTCTCTTGAATTGGCTTCACTTCTTCTGCACATTGATGCAATGCTAGGGTGGCTATGCTCCTTCTTTCCTCCCCCGAGTGCTTTGCCAAGTGTAGCGCATGTGTGCTGGCGTAGCCATTTTTTCAATCAAAAAAGCCTTCTTCGTTCACCCAAATACCCAAAGTATCGACTCGCTTTTCGAACGAAGTTTTCCTGATAATTCTAAGACGAAGAAATTCCATTGTTAGAATCAATCGCCGGCAGTCTATTAATTATGATTTTCAGAAAAGACAGCATTGATAAAAAATCATAATGACCTTTTTTACAGTTTGAAAAATAATTTAAAAAGTGCTTATTAAGAATAGTAATCATCCAGTAACTTTCATTACTAGTTTCAGTTCAGAATATTCAGAAATAGTCAATTATCAATAAAAATATGCCCATTCTCATGCTGGATCTGCTACTAGCTGGCACACTAGCAGCAGGTTACAGTATAAATTTGTGGCAAAAAATGCACACACCATATGACAACTAAATCTTTATCCGGAAGTTGTTTAAGTTTCTGATAAAGAGAAAAATGCATACAACCTGGTTAAAGGGTGACAGGATTTTATAAGTGTGGTCAGAAAAAGTGTATTTGTTTCAATTATGTTGCATCGGCACGATTACACTTTGAATCATACAGCAATAACAAAAACTTTAATATCAAACATTTTATCAACTGTAATACTCGTTTTGTAATATACCTAATATCATGTGTACAATGCAAGGTACAGTATGTAGGTGGCACCTCATGTAAATTGAAAGAACGTATTATTATTTTTTATTATTTATTTTTGAGCGCCCTTGGTTCCCAAGAGCGATGTACATTCAGGTGTTTGATACATAACATAGGGACAAAAAATGTACAAAGGTGGACAAATTAATAACTTATACTGGTTACAGTAGGAGAGAGGTACCTGCCGATGAAGCTGGGTGTTACAATCTTGACAAGAAGGTGGGGAAAAGGAGACAGGAGGAGTAGAGGGGCGAGAGCGACTTTGTTTGTGGGGAGGGTTATAGGTGAGTATATGGACAGCAAGGCAAGGTTATTGTTGGTTATAGGCAATCCTGAAGAGGTGGGTTTTCAGGTTGCTTTTGAGGCTGATGAGAGTGGGGGAGAGTCTGAGGTGTTGGGGCAGTGAGTTCCAGAAGACATATGTCAGACAGTTCCCATCAAAATGTATCTGCAGTATCTCGTCATTGTGCTTACCAACATGCAGGAGACATTAATATTTTAAAAATAAAAGGCACTGAAAGGGATACAATTAGAGATGAGCGAATTTCTCAAAAATTCAGTTCGCCAGGTTCGCTGAATTTTCTGCAAAAACATTGTTTTGACCCGAATTTATTTGCAACGAATTGCATTAAAAAACAGCTATTTCCTGGCTGAAGAGAGCCTGTATGGTGTTGTAGAACATTGTGACATGCTCAAATATGCATAGGGAGCGTGTTTTGGTCTTGAAATAATGCTGTGTTTTAGTATGACATGCAGATGACAGCCGCCACTTTTAGAATCGCTTCACACCACTTCTCTCGGCAGTTAAAGGGGCAAAACTGACCAAATAACTGAAGTGGGAACGCAGCTGGACAATGTAATGTCAGCGCCAGCTGGAAAGAACCGAGCTGAGGGCTAAGATCCTACTACACTGCGTTCCAAATTATTATGCAAATAATATTTTCTCTTATTTTCCAAAATTACCTATATGATTTGCAGTCATTGTAATTTTCCAGTCATCAACTATTAGAGTATAATTAAAAGGTTTTTGAACAAACTGCCTATGATAACAGTATATTTTATATAAAAACAAACTCAAAATGCACTCAAAATGCATGTTCTAAATTATTATGCACAGCAGAGTTTTCAACCTTTTCCTTTTTATAACGAACAAAAAAATGGTCATTTGTGAAATTATAAGCATTAGCAGGTTATTACAAACTGAAATCAAACAGTTTTCAAGTCAAAACTTTATTCTAGATGATGTTACATCTGCACATAGGACACCTTGTTCGAAATGACCTTCTGAACTCTCTCGTCCATTGAATTTGTCAGGTTTTGGATGGTTTCTGCTTTAATTGTTTTGCATGAGGACAGAAATACCCCCCCAGAGTTTGTTGCTTAGATGTGAGCTGCCTCCCACCATCATAGACACTCCTTTTGATGATGTTCCAGAGGTTCTCAATGGGGTTGAGGTCAGGGGAGCATGGGGGGCCACACCATAAGTTTGTCCCCTTTTATGCCCATAGCAGACAGAGATGCAGATGTGTTATTTGCAGCATGAGACGGTGCATTGTCATGCATGAAAATGTTCTTGCTGTGGAATGCAGGGTTCTTCTTCTTGAACCATGGCAGGAAGTGCTGTTTGAGAATCTCCACATACATTATGGAGTTCATCTTTACACCTTCAGGGATCCTAAAGGGGCCGACAATCTCTCTCCCCATGATTCCAGCCCAAAACATTACTCCACCTCCTCCTTGTTGGCACCGTAGCCGTGTTTGCATGGGGTGTCCATCCATCAACCAGCCATCCTCCTGTCCATCCATCTGGACCATCGAGCGTTGCTCGGCACTCATCGGTGAACAAAACAGTTTTGAAGTCAGTCTTCATGTATTGTTTGGCCCACTGGAGCCATTTCTGCTTGTGTGCAGTGGATAGAGGAGGTCGACAGGATGGCTTACGCACAGCTGCAAACCCCTGAAGGGCCCTGCATTTTGTTGTTCGGGGGACTTTGGAGGCACCAGCAGCTTCAAAAACTTGTCTGCTGCTATGACAAGGCATTTTTGCAGCTGCTCTTTTAACATGACGTAATTGCCTGTTGGAAAGAGTCCTCAATTTTCCCTTATCAGCACGCACACGTGTGTGCTGTGAATAAGCTACATACTTCTTGATTGTGCGATGATCACGATGAAGTATCTTGGCAATGTTGATTGTAGTCATGCCTTGACCTAAACACTCCACAATTTGTTGCTTCTCAGCAGCCGACACATCCTTTTTCTTTCCCATTTTGGCTGAAAATGTAGGCTGCTTAATAATGTGGGACAGCCTTCTTAAGTAGTCTTGCCTTTAATTGGACACACCTGCTAAACTAATTAGCACAGGTGTATGCAAATACATAATGGCCTAGTGAGGAGTGGGGACGTGTGTGGCAATACCAGTGCCTGGTAAAGATGGTGGGTGGTAGATGGGGAAGCTGGCAGCAAATGTGTGGCATCAGGCGGGTGGCAGCAACAGAATAGTAGCTGAGGCAGGTAGCCAGAAGAATCCAGACTCATTTCTCAAAGTTTTAGTGAGGCGTCATGGCTGATCTAATTATCTAAAACCCCGGTCAGACCTGCCAGAGGATGGATGATGGCGCAGATAGGCAGTGGCCAACTGACTACATAGGATTTCTCTATAGTACTTGCGTTTGTCTTCCCTCTCAGCAGATTAAAAAAAGGCTCCCATTTTGGACCGGTAGCAAGGGTCCAAGAGGGTGGAGAGCCAGAAGTCATCCTTCTGCCGGATGGTGACTATTCGGCTGTCATTAGCCAGGTAAATCAGCATGTAGCGGGCCATCTGCGCAAGTGACTCTGAGGGACTCCCTGCCTCCATCTACACTGTATACTGTCACGGTGTGTCTGGGTCATCTGCCTCATCTTCCTCATCTCCCTCTACCTCCTTTGGCTGCTCCTGCTCCTCCTCTCGTGTCCCCTGAGTAGAAAAACCACTCATTTCGCCAGACACTGCTTGTGATCCAATGTCCTCCTCCTCCTCCAGCTCAGCCCCCACCGGACTCATGTGGCCGTGAGAAGTCATCGCCATGTCTCCAGTCCCCTGACCAGACAGATTTTACAGTATCTGTTCCAGGACATGAAGCAGTGGAATGATGTTATTCATCCCACAGTCCTGGTGACTGACAAATAACGTGACCTCCTCAAAGGGCCTGAGCAAATGGCAAGTGTCACATAGTTACATAGTTTGTAAGGCCGAAAAAAGACAGACGTCCATCCAGTTTAGCCTGTTGTGTAAAAGTGTCACGTATGAGCTGCCACTGGCTGACATCAAAATTACACAGGGGAGTACTCCAGTCCACTTTGATCATCAAGAAATCATTAATGACCTTTCTCTGTTCATAGAGTCAGTCCAACATATAGAGGCCGGAATTCCAACAGGTGGGAACGTCTCATATCAGCCTATGTTGGGGAGGTCGGTCTGCCGCTGCAGCTCAAGGAGCATGTGCTTGGCTCTGTAGGAATGGATGAAGTGCATGCACAGTTTTCTGGCCATTTTTAGAATGTCTTGCAGATGGGTGGAAGACTTGAGGAACCGTTTGACAACCAGATTGAGCAAGTGCCTCCTCGGTGCAGCACGGACACCATGTTCCTTCCATTGTTTGTCACCATGGTTCCGATTTGCAGTTGTCATGGAGAAAGCCAAACATTGATTTTGTGTTGCATGACGCGGAGCAGTTCCTCCCTTGCGAGATTTCGTTCCTCCAGGCAAACCAGGTGTAGAACCGAATGACACCGCTGTGCCCTGCATATGTGGTATGATGGAGCAGCACTTAGACTTGTGGAGGCTGAGGTGGTGATTGAGGAAGAGGTGGACATTGTCACAGGATTAGCAGTTTGACAACTTGGAAAGGAGACGCCGCTTGCTGGTGTGGCTGGGCAGGAATCACATTCACCCAGTGGGCCGTAAAGGACATGTACTGTCCCTGATCGTAGTTACAGCTCCACACGTCCATGCTGCCGTGCACTTTAGAAGACACCGATAGGCTCAAGGACTGGCCCACCTTTTGTTCTACAGATTTGTGCAGGGCTGGTACTGCGTTTTTCGAAAAGAAATGACGGCTTGGGACTCTCCACCTCAGCTCGGCACAAGCCATAAGTTCTCTGAACCGTGCAGAGTCCACTGCTTGGAAAGGGAGGGACTGTAGTACCACCAACTCGGACAGGCGCACAGTCAGCTTCTGCGCCTTAGGATGGCTGGATGTATAGGTTGTTTCTTGGTAATCGCCTCGGTGAACGACTGCTGGCGCCATGAGTGGCAAGGAGCAGGAGCATCTGGACCAGTAGATGATGGGAAAGAGAAACAGCTCCCTTCAGCAGAGGTGATGGTGCCTTGACTGCCTGAAAGGGGAGGCGTGCCACTGGGTGCTGCTGCGGCAGGATGGACCACCACATATGAGATACTTTTCTCCCAGGCCAATGGATGGTGACGCTGCATTTGTTGATGCAGAGCCGTGGTGCCAATGTTAGATCCCTGGCCACGCTTCACTTTCTGCCCACAGATTCTACATACACATGTTCGGCTCCTCCAGTGTCTTGGCAAAAAACTGACACACTGCTGAGTAGGTGATTTTACTACCAACGCTCAGCACTGACTGACTCTTATCGCCGCTGCCTCTGGGAGCCCCTGTGCCGCTACTTTCTTGGACCTGCAAAGCAGATGGTCTACCTGTGGCCATTTGGCTCCCGACCTTGCATTGCTGCTACCCTGCTGACTCATGGCCACACTACCAACTTGCTGGCTGTGCCGCTGCCTGACGCGCAAGCTGCCGCCCTCTTCTCCTGACGATGATGATGCGATCGGCTACATCGTCATCGATTAGTGTTTGCCCGTCACTGCTGTCCTCCTCAACGGTCTCAGTATGCAGAGCCTGACCACATGCAACATAACCTGCCATGCCACTCTCCACATCACTACTTGACTGCCTGCTGCAAGACGCAGCGGATGTCTGCCCCACCTCTTCGTTGCCAAGTAGCTGCTGACTGTCCTTAAATAGTTCGTCCTCGCTGTATAGTAGCGCAGAGCCCAGACCACATAGTAGTGCTCTGGCTAAGGGAACCAAACAGGACAGATGTGGGTTAAGGACAGGTTACCGGACCTGTTCCTGGGTCACGCCAACTAAGGGTTGTGTCTGATGAACCCACAGACTCTTGGCTGGGGTTGTCAGATGTCATCTGGGAGGAAAGGGATGACGTAGTCAACCAATCAGGAACCGTTGGCTTGGTGATCAACACACGGCCGCTAGTGACACCGGTAGCTCTGGCCTCACCGAGTCACCCCTGCTGCGACGTCCCCTTACTGTGCTGCGACCTGTGCCTTCTCCAGGAACATTTGTGCCATTTCCACTCACATGTGAAGGGCTTGCCACCTCTCTATCTGACATACTGTTTGATCAAAAATTTACAATACAACAGACTCTGTTTAATGAAGATTTCTGTATATGATAAATACACACCCTGTATTTGACTCAAATTACCCCACAAACCAGAGGATAAATTGACCCTTGGTATAAAATAAAATACCCTACAGAATAAACTTGATGGATTTCAAGTGTGTATGGGGCAGAAATTCACACCCTGTATTTGACTCAAATTACCCCACAAACAAGAGGATAAATTGACCCTTGGGTATACGCTGAACCACAAGCCTCAGAGTAGGAGGAGGACCTACCGGACTGTGGGGTCTCATTTTCATTACGATTTTATTTAGACACCACTACAGTTTTGAGGACACCCTAAGGTGCTAAAACTTAGTAAATGCCCATAAAAAGACCCATATTGGAAACTTCACCCCTTAAGGAATACAGTATATTCAGGGGTGTAGTGAGTATATCGACCCCATAGATGTTTCACAAATTGTTTTAGCGTTAGGAATGAAAATAAATAAAAATGTTTTTTCCAACAATCTGCAATTTCAGCAGAAAATGTTAAATTTTTACAAGGAATCCCAGAAGAAAAAGCATCCCAAATTGTGTTACACAATTTCTTCCAAGTTCAGCAATAACCTATATATGGGTATAAACTGCTGTTTGGGCGCATGGCAGGGCGTACAATGGAGGGAGGGCTTTTTGGCTTTTGGAGTGCAGATTTTGGTGGGGGCCATGTGCATTTGCAAAGCCACCAAAGTAGCAGAACAGGTGAAACCTTACAGAAGTTACCTCATTTTGGATCTCATCTAGGGGTATACTGCACATTTTGGGCACACATGTGTTCCATAGTTTTTTTTAGCATTGGGCCATGAGGATGGTGGGAAAAGACGCTGTTCCGCCATTATTTTTTAGGCTTCATTTTTCCAGTGGTCGCCGTGCAGGGGAAATGCCCAGATAACTGTAGTATGCTGGTTGGTACCCTTAGCAGGATATACATTTTATACAGTTTTTTATGTTTTACTACTTTTACACAATAGAAATGCGTTTATAAAACATTGCATTTTTATGTTGTCATAGACTGACAACTATAACTCTTTTATTTTTCTGTATACAGAGCTGATTATGGGCTTATTATGGGGTTCATATGATGCTTTGATCACTTTTTATTAAGGTTTTTGTGAGGCATTTTGAACAAAATATAGTAGTGGTATTTTGTTTTGCAAACATAAAGAAAATGTGAATGGGAGAGCGCTCACCATGCAAGTCCATGTACGGTTATGAATGAATCCTCCAGCTCCGCCTTAGGCTCTCCTCCGCTTCGGACCACGGCCGCCAGCCACGGCCCAGAAACAAATACTTAAAGAAAACAGGAGGTCCAGCGATGGATAAACTTTAAGCCGTCTTTACTTGAATATAGGCACACATCGACGGGTACAGACAGGGGACAGACACCGACGCGTTTCGGGCGTGCTCCAACGCCCTTGTTCACGGTATACACTCACAAACAATTGACACTCTTAAATAGTTAAAAAGGGTTGGACATGTGAAGACATCACTTCCACCCAAATTCAAAGTGTATCACACTTTAACAGCAACCATATTGTTACAGCTTCAAAAGGAACAACTTCTACAGGAATACATAACATACAGCAGGTTAGTAGATGTATGCTAGATCATAACAACTATTTAAACCTTGCGGAACCCGCGAGCCTAGCTTATAAATCCATGCGGCTTCACGCATGCGCAGCATATGTTGACGGTCATCTCCGTTTCTAGGGGGTTTTATTCTTTCTATTCCATAGCAGCAGAAACTGTCTACAGACCCATCATGGACCTCGACAAAATGCTTCGCTGCTCCTGAGTGGGAAGAAAAATTTGTGTTTAATATGTCTGAGATGTTCCGCAATGCGAGTTTTCATTTTGCGTATTGTACTGCCAATATATAGTTTCTGGCATACATTACGTTCTATGGCATAGACTACATATTCGGTGTCACAATTGATGAACTCCTTAATGTTGTAACTTGTGTTTGTCTGCTCCATGCCATAGAACGTTTCTCTTTTAGTTGCATATTTACACGCATTGCATCTCTTTTTCCCACAAGGATAAAAGCCTTTTACAGTTAGCTAGGTATCTTTATTCGCTGCACTAGAGAAATAACTAGGTGAAATATGCATGCCTATCATGTTATTCCTTTTTGCTACAAATCCTACACCTACATCCACTATATTAGCTGTTATGGGATCCTGTCTTAGAATGCCGATGTTTTTATAAAAGATACGTTTAAGCTGATTGAATTCTTCGCTATATTTAGTTGTACACACTATTTCTCCTTTCTTCCTATTCACCATTCTATCCTTGGCACACAATAGATCAGCCTGTGTTGTATCCTGCATTTTCTTCCTTGCTTTCTTCAGTTGGTTCTTGGTATACCCTTTTTTCTTTAACCTCTGATCTATGATCTCAGTTTGGTGAATGTAATCCTGCTGTTGTGTGCATGCCCGCCTGTCTCGATAGTATTCACCTATTGGTATGGATTCCACAGTGTGTTTCGGGTGGCAGCTATTAGCTTTTAAGATGGTATTCCCGCTTGTAGGTTTTCTAAATAAAGTGGTGTCTACTTTGTTGTCCCTATTGTTACTCTTAAGTAATATGTCTAAAAATGCTATGGTGGATTATTCCACATTATGGGTAAATCTAATGTTGAAATCATTGTTGTTGAGATAGGCAACGAAGTCTGGTATGGACGCCACATGACCCCCCATACAATGAGGTCATCAATGTAGCGCCCATACCAGACCAAGGCCTCACAATAGGGATTTTCAACACTGTAGACATATTCCTGTTCCCACCAGGCCATAAAGATATTGGCCAGAGATGGAGAGGCCGGTGCCCCCATTGGTACACCGACAAGTTATAGATAGAATTTTTCATCAAATTTGAAAAAATTGTTATACGATAAGAAATCTATACAATCTAGCACAAAAGATGTTAATTCTGTAGTATACACACTATATCTGCGTAGATGGAATTCTACCGCTGTTCTAACTAACTCTTGGGGTATGCTGGAATATAAACTGGTGACATCTAAACTGAGCCAACTGTATTCTGGGGACCAAGGGAAACTGGAAAAAACTTTTAATATAGAGGAACTATCTCTTAAATACCCAGGTAGTTTTTGTACAATTGGCTGTAGGAGTTTGTCTATCCATTTATTTAATTTTGAACATATACTGTCCCTGCTTGAGACTATAGGTCTAATTTTTGGTGGAAACTCCTCTTTATGGGTCTTCGGTATCCCACAAAAAATGGGTATTTTTGGATTATTCACAATAAGGTCCAATCTTTCTTTCTCTGTTATTGCACCTGTGCAAACTCCTTCCTGTAATAATTTAGTTAGTCTACTCTGTATATCAGTGCTAGGATTTCCTCTCATTTTCTGGTAAGTTTTTTTGTCATCCAAAATCTCTATTACTATTTTTTGATACAGATTTGCATCCAGGACCACCACAGACCCGCCCTTATCCGATTTTTTTTAATGATAAGATTTTTGTTTTGCTTTAGTTCTCTAAGGGCTTTTAGTTCAGCTTTTGTCATGTTCTGGTTACTCCCTCCTCCTTTCTGTCCTGCTAGAATTTTCAGTTTTCTCTCCATAACCTCATCTCTTGATTTTTTTTGATAAAAATAGGGATTATTATGGCTAACTTGTATGTTACCCATACTTTCATTTTCTCTACCTATTTCCTGTAATTCTTTCAAAGTGAGGAGTGCTTGTTGTTCTTTGAATGGTATAGATATATACTCATTATCAGCTTATTCTTCAGCTAAACAATCACTTTTCTCCCCCTCATAATCTTTATTCATTTCAAAAAAATGTTTCACTGTTAAAGACCTAATAAAACGATTGATATCCAACATTGTTTCAAAAACATCAAAATGTGCAGTAGGAGTAAAATTCAATCCTTTCTTCAGGACATTAATATGTTCATTGGAAAGAACAGTTGGGGTCAGGACAACCACATCATATTCCTCTTGTAGGTGATTCAATTCTTTTTTCTCGTTGTACCTTTCTGTTTTTTTACGGCGGCATTTCCTTCCTCCTCTCCTACCCCGTTTTTTGCTGGTGTAGAGGTATTTGGTGTTTTCCCATTGTCCTGTAAAACCTGCATACAATTCCTGCCTTTATGACTTGGTCCCTGTCTTTCCATCAACGAGCAATCGGAATCAGATGTTCCTGTTAAGGCATAATCTGTATCCGCAAAACTCACTTTTTTGTTGTAAATATTCCAACGACGTCGTCTTAATATGGACCTAGGTTTTCTTTCCTGTTTCCATATGTATACTTAATTTTTTTCGTAGTCACAGTGATCTCTTTTGTATTTGGCTCTTTTAGTTTCCATGATAGTGGATTCCAGTTTGCAAGATTTCTTTTAATTTTTTCTTGAATGCTTTCCAATTTATCATCGTCTGCATATTTGTTAATTTTTTCCTGTACGTCATCTATGTTCTTTTGTACATCTTGTAATTTGTGTGTTTCAAAATCGATAATAAGTTGTATTAATTTCAAAGAACAGTCTGACAAAATTTTGTTCCAATTGTTCAGGAATTCTTCTGTATAGCTGAATGAGGGCATTTTTCTTAAACGCAGTCCTCTGGGTATAATCCCTTTTTCCATATAGATCTTCAGAGAATTCCTGTCGCACCAGGAATATGTCTACAGTGTTGAAAATCCCTATTGTGAGGCCTTGGTCTGGAATGGGCGCTACATTGATGACCTCCTCATTGTATGGGTGGGGGGTCATGTGGTGTCCATACCAGACTTCGTTGCCTATCTCAACAACAATGATTTCAACATTAGATTTACCCATAATGTGGAAAAATCCACCATAGCATTTTTAGACATATTACTTAAGGGCAACAATAGGGACAACAAAGTAGACACCACTTTATTTAGAAAACCTACAAGCGGGAATACCATATCTTAAAAGCTAATAGCTGCCATCCGAAACACACTGTGGAATCCATACCCATAGGAGAATACTATCGAGCCAGACGGGCATGCACACAACAGCAGGATTACATTCATCAAACTGAGATCATAGATCAGAGGTTAAAGAAAAGAGGGTATGCCAAAAAACAACTGAAGAAAGCAAGGAAGAAAATGCAGGATAAAACACAGGCTGATCTATTGTGTGCCAAGGATAGAATGGTAAATAGGAAGAAAGGAGAAATAGTGTGTACAACTAAATATAGTGAAGAATTCAATCAGATTAAACGTATCTTTTATAAAAACATCGGCATTCTAAGACAGGATCCGATAACAGCTTATATAGTGGATGTAGGTGTAGGATTTGTAGCAAAAAGGAATAACACGATAGGCATGCATATTTCACCTAGTTATTTCTCTAGTGCAGCGAATAAAGATACCTAGCTAACTGTAAAAGGCTTTTATCCTTGTGGGAAAAAGAGATGCAATGCGTGTAAATATGCAACTAAAAGAGAAACATCCTATGGCATGGAGCAGACAAACACAAGTTACAACATTAAGGAGTTCATCAATTGTGACACCGAATATGTAGTCAATGCCATAGAATGTAATGTATGCCAGAAACTATATATTGGCAGTACAATGCGCAAAATGAAAACTCGCATTGCGGAACATCTCAGACATATTAAACACAATTTTTCTTCCCACTCGGGAGCAGCGAAGCATTTTGTCGAGGTCCATAATGGGTCTGTAGACAGTTTCTGCTGCTATGGAATAGAAAGAATAAAACCCCCTAGAAACGGAGGTGACCGTCAACATATGCTGCGCATGTGTGAAGCCGCATGGATTTATAAGCTAGGCTCGCGGGCTCCGCAAGGTTTAAATAGTCGTTATGATCTAGCATACATCTACTAACCTGCTGTATGTTATGTATTCCTGTAGAAGTTGTTCCTTTTGAAGCTGTAACAATATGGTTGCTGTTAAAGTGTGATACACTTTGAATTTGGGTGGAAGTGATGTCTTCACAAGTCCAACCCTTTTTAACTATTTAAGAGTGTCAATTGTTTGTGAGTGTATACCGTGAACAAGGGCGTTGGAGCACGCCCGAAACGCGTTGGTGTCTGTCCCCTATCTGTACCCTTCTATGTGTGCCTATATTCAAGTAAAGACTGCTTAAAGTTTATCCATCGCTGGACCTACTGTTTTCTTTAAGTATTTGTATTTTGTTTTGGTAGGGTTTTTAATTTTTTTTTACAACTGTCACCATGCGGTTTAAATGACAAGCTAGCTTTACTCAGCAGGTCGATACGATTGCAGCGATATCCAATTTATATTTTTTTTATGTTTTACTGCTTTTACGCAAGAAAAACACTTTTATTCAAAAAGGAAAACACACTTTTGCATCATCATAGTCTGAGAGCCATAACTTGTTTATCGTTCTGTGTACAGAGCTGTATAGTGCTATTTTTTGCAGGATGATTTGACGTTTTTACCAGTACCATTTTTGATAGTTTTTAAATCCATTTTTTGGAAGGCAAGGTAAAGAAAATACTGCAATCCTAGTAGTGTTCTTTCATTTTTAACAGCGCTCACCATACAGCATCTGTGAAAAGTTAGTTTTACTCCCTGGATCGAGACAATTAGGGTGATATCCAATTTATATAGTATTTTTATGTGGAAACACTTTTTTTTTTTTTTTTTAAACCTGTTTTATTGTGTAAAATAATATTTATGCATCGCTGTCTTCTGACAGAAATAACTTTTTTGTTTTTCCGTATACAGAGCTATGTAAGGGTTTTTTGCGGGATGAACTGACGTTTTAATTCCCACCACTTTGGTGTTTATATGAGTTTTTGATTGCTTTTTATTCATTTTATGTACTGCGGGATAAATAAAAATCGCAATTCTGTGACTTTTTTTTATTTAGGTCGTTCACGATGCAGGTTAATCTTTTTTGGGTCAATTGCCGTTTGTAAAGGGGAAAAGGGCGTTGTAGGTGTTTTTATTTTATTTTTCGTGTTTCTGTTTTTTTTTTTTTTTTGTATTCAAAAGAGGATTTTATTGAAAAGTAAACAACGTCAAATTCTCAATCAGCCTCGAGATCATCATTAAAAAAACAGATTGGTAATGTACATATTGAACTACAGTCAATGTTACATAATATAATGTAATTTTCACAGAATGTGCATAGATATTAACGTTAAAAGCGGGTTTGTTATAACAAAACAGAATCCTGACATTACCAGCTAAAAGGTTCAAGGGGAATTAAGATAGAACTGTAAATTCAGTTTTAGCAGATTTGGCCAATCTCCGCCCATCCCACGGACCACTCCCAGATCGGAGGCCTCCAATCGGCGAGGGAGTCAGAAGGATGACCTCTAACCAGCAGTACGATACTGATCCGTGTGGCAAAAAACAAACCACTCGTCCCAGGTCTGCAAGTGCTTCATGGTAAAGTGAGAGAGAGTCTGCGCAGAACTCCTCCATACGTTGTAGCATTTCCCGGAACCAGGAAGATATAGATGGGCAAGAAGTAGACAACCATAGACGAGGTATCACCAATTTTGCCACCAGGATCAGGAACTGCAGAAGCTGGGTTATGAGAGAGGTGATTGGAAGGGGGATGTCAAAGAGGTACAACGAGGCCGGATCGTTCCGTATTCTAAGGCCTGTGATATCGTGAATAAGGTCAAGGACAACTCTCCAAAAGGGTTGGAGTATGCGACAGCTCCACCAGATATGTGATAGCGTTCCCACCCGTTTTGCAGCACCAACATATGTTGGATACTTCGGGATAAATGGAGTGCAGCAGAGCTGGAACTCTATACCAACATGTAATTATTTTGTAGTTTAATTCCAGCGCTTTGGTAGAGATGGATGATTTATGGGCTAACAAGAAGGTCTTTTCCCATTCTTCCCCAGAGAGATCCCTACCCAGCTCCCTCTCCCAGGTCTTTTGGAAGGGAAATTTATCACCGCCTACTGAAATCAACAGCCCATAGATCCTTGAAAGTGTGCGCTTCCCCATGGAGTCTTGCAGACACCACGACTCGAAGGTCAAGTGGGACATGTGGAGATCTAGTGTGTCTTTATTAGTAGAATAGAAACTTTGCAGCTGATAATAGTTAAATCTTGACAGAGAAGGCGGTTCCATGTCACCCGCCAGTTCGTGATAGGATTTTAGCGAATCTGGGGAGAGCACACTGCCAAAGACCGTGTCGGATGCCCCTCTGCCCCGTAGGCGAGTTATAGCTAACGATAAGTGTTCAGGTACTCCAGGATTACCTGCAATAAGCGTGAGTTGACCTCCCGGCCTAAATAAAGACATTTTAGAGGGGAATGCTCTACAGACCAAAACCGAGGTCCGAGCAACTAATGGGACATTACATAGGAGTCGCTTCGGTAGGAGTTGCGGTGTCAGCCATGGTAGCACCGCTGTAGGAGCACCATATAGCAGCGTCTCTAGTTGTACCCAGAGTTTCAAGTGGGCATTGTGGAAGGAGTCCAGCGTGTGCACCATGACCGAGGCCAAATAGTATAGGTGGAGGTCAGGAAGTGAAAGTGCTCCTTCCACTTTTGGTCTAGTAAGGATAGAGTGTGCTAGCCTGGGGTGTTTTCACGCCCATACAAATTCTGAGACTAATTTACGTAAGGCCCTAAAAAAGCTGTTCGGAAGCAGGATGGGAATGGTTTGAAATAAATATAAAAGACGCGGGAGAATGTTCATCTTCAGTATGTTTATACGCCCAATCCAGGAAAAGTCTCTTTTATCCCATTTCGATAAGTCCTGACTAATCGTGGAGAGAAGAGGTGTGAAATTAAGCTTGAAAAACTTTTCGGGGTTCGTAGGGATTCTAACACCCAGATAAATGAAAGAGGTTGCTGACCATGTAAATGGGAAGGCAGATTTCAAACTTCGGAGGGAGTGATCAGGAAGATTTAGACTTAATACCACACTTTTCGACATGTTTACTTTGTGATTGCTAAGGGAACCAAATTATTGTAATGCCTGAAGAACAGCTGCAGGGTTCGAGAGATATAGAAGCAGATCGTCTGCAAACGGCGAGCATTTTATATGCTGTTTGGCGATCTGAATACCCTGGATGGAGTTGTCTGATCTTATGGCTTGCATAAGATGTTCCATAACTAAAATATAAAGCAAGGGGGAAAGAGGACATCCCTGCCTAGTACCATTGCTGATCTTGAACGGGTGGGATAGGGACCCATTTATTCGTATTTGTGCCTGCGGGGAATGATAGAGCACAAGAATCCTGTTCATCATTGCCGGACCCAGACCTATTCGTTCCAATACCCCCCTCATGAAGGACCAATTAACTCAGTCGAAAGCCTTCTAGGCATCTAGGGATAAGAGAACACAAGGGACTTTGGAGGTCCTAATGTGATGCATAAGAGAAAATGTCTTCAGAGTGTTGTCTCTCACCTCTCTGTAAGGAACAAACCCGACCTGATCGAGATGGATGAGGGACCCCAGCAGAGGGCTTAGTCGCATTGCGATCAGTTTAGCAAAAAGCTTGGTATCTGTATTAATGAGGGAAATGGGTCTGTAACTTTGACATATGGCTGGGTCTTTTCCCTCTTTTGGAATCACTGTGATAAATGCTTTCAGAAAAGCTGGTTCAAAATGCGAGCCTGAAGACACCATATTAAACGCCCTAAGAAGGGGGGCCGAAAGGGAGTCTTTCAGGCTTTTGTAAAAATGTGCCGTATAGCCGTCAGGACCTGGACTCTTCCCAGCCGGGAGAGCAGAAATGGCACTACCAAGCTCCCCAGCGAAAAAGGTTCCTCCAGAGAGACGAGAGACTGAGGGTCAAGGGGAGACAGGGCTGTCCGTGAGAGGTATTCCCGGAGGGACTTATGGTAAGTCTCTGGGCCTAGGGAAGCCCTGGGGGATCAAGATTGTATAGCTCAGAGTAGTAGTTATTAAAAACTCTCAAAATGTCTCAGTTATATGTACTAGTTGGCCCTTCGAATTCTTAATAGACGGGATGAATAAGGAAGCCCTTCTCTCGCGGAGCGCTCGGGCCAAGAACCATCCCGGTTTATTGCTCCATGCATAGAATGAGCCAGCGCAGATTTGGCGGTATCTTTGGTGTTGTTTGTCTAGCAAACGACATATCTCATGCCGAATTTGCAGTAGGTCTCTCAGATCTATCTCCGAGCCAGAGGCTTTATGTGTAGACTCGAGGAGATGCAGAAGCGACTTCCGGTTCCGGTGCACGCATGTGAGAGAGCAGCGGTCGGAGCTCCCGCGCAGCGCCGCTTGAACCAAGGTTTACCCGCGTCATACCTGCCGCATATCTGACTCCTGACAGTGCCTCTGCGCCCCGCCAACGTTCCGGTGCCGGTGCGGGGCTAAGTGAAGCAGCAGGGAGCCCGTGTGCACAGAATCTCTCTGTCACTCCTGCACATAGCCATAACAAGATGACGCCCGATCCTCCACGTGGGACCAGGAGCGGCCGCGGAGCTCAGACCACGACAAAAATCGGAGAGGAGACGCTTCCAGAGGGAGACAGCATCACAGACTCACAGGTCAGCCCTAGCCAGCTCCTATCCCATGAGCCCCAAGGAGCTGTATCAGCCATGCAGGCAGCAGTTTCCCAGGGAACAACACTGGCCATGCAGGCAGAGGAGTCCCAGGAAGTAATAACAGAAATACAGACTGCAGGGGCAGAGGAATCCCTTGAGCTGCAGGGGAGTTTAGAGGAAAAGATCCCAGGACTTGCAGAATCCTTCCCAAATTGGGGATCTAGAGGAACGAGTGAATACAGTGGAAGATGATATCTTAGGGGCCAGGAGCACACTTGAGAGGCTGGCCAGAAGAACAGAGTTCCTCCAATCTAAAGTCGAAGACCTGGAAAATAGGTCTCGCAGGAACAACTTGCGGATTGTTGGGCTCAGCGAAAGCGTTCCTGCAAAGAACTTGTATCATATTTGCGCCAGTGAACTTCCAAAACTCTTGAAGCTGCAACACCCGCTAAAAGTGGAGCATGCTCACAGAATTGGCCCACCAAAAGCGACACCTACCGATGGGGTAGATGACAAGCCTAGACCCGTTATTGTGAAATATCTGGACTATTCTGAGAAATCCCAGTTACTACAAGCCTATCGAGCGCACAAATCACCTTTGATGTATAAGGGGGACAAGCTTCTTATTTTTGTGGACTACTCCATGGAGGTCTCTAGGAAAAGAAAGCTGTTCTCGAATGTTTGCACAACTCTTGTAAAACGACAAATACGCTTCAATCTGCAATACCCTGCCATCTTGAGGATTTTTCCAGAGCAAGGCCCAGTCGTGCTGTGTCGCACGCCGGAAGAAGCAGAAGAGTATCTGGAAGGACTGCCTCAAAAGAAGGGAATCTCGGACCGCATAGATGAAGGAGGATACGCCACGGAGAGAAGAAGTCAACGTCATGCGAACAAATCTCGGAACAACCAGGACAGAGACAGTACTAGCACTTCATCGGGACAGTTCCAGACCCCGAGAAAGCGTTGATATGTCTGCATGGATCAGGTTATTCTTGTCTTTATTTCAGGGTTCCAGTCTAGAGACTTAAGTGTTTAGACGCTGTCATGCTTATTATATAGCATTGTTTTTCAATGGAGGGGGGAGAGTGGCAGCTAGGTTTGGGGGCCATCATAGAAACTCCGGATCAAGGGAGGGCGAGGGCAGTTTCCGGTTAGGGATCAGGGAGACAGTAGGTTTTACCGATAAACTGGGCCATGGGAGGGGGAGCGTCGAGTGACGTGGTAAGTAGTTCTGAGGTTAAGGGTCTCGCCTCGGAGTAATTTGCGTGAAAAAAGAGAAGTCAATAAGGAAAAGGAGGAGATCGGTGGAGGCTTTTGGAGGTATAGTTTGTTGGTTCTTGTTCAGGAGGGGGGGGGGGGATTTGTGTGCTGTTTTCTATCTGTGCTGAGGTATAGTACAAGACATAGATTCCATAGATCATGCGGATAATATCCTGGAACGTGAAGGGGCTTCGTTCTCCCCATAAGAGAATGATGATTCTGAGATACCTTAAGAAACAGAATCCTGACATTGCCATACTGCAAGAAACACATCTGGATGAAAGGGACTTTAGTAGAATGAAAAAAATGTGGGTAGGTGAGGTCAGAGGGTCAGCAGCAGTTAAGGGGAAAGCGGGTGTGTTGATCCTATTTAACAAACATGCTACCTATAAAATCATCTCTCAAGAAACGGATGCAGAGGGGAGATTCATTAAGATGAAGGTAGAGACTCCAGCAGGGATACTTAATCTCTTCAATGTATATGCGCCCAACACTCCTGATAAGGATTTCTTTAATCAAATAAGCAATCATATTTCCAGAGAAAGTGGAAACATCCTAGTAGGGGGGGATTTTAATTGCGTGATGGATGAAAGGGAGGATAGGAGACGAACGGGCTCACAGACAGGATTGAGGGTAGGTGGTCGGAGTCTGATTCATGATTTTTGTGACTCCACGAAACTAGGGGATGTTTGGAGATTGTGGAACCCCCAGTAAAGGCAGTATACTCACTTCTCTCATGCACACCTCTCCTGGTCTCGCCTGGATTACTTCTTGGCCAAGGGGCAACTTATGGGTCAGGTGGAGTCAGTGGAGATAGGAGATCTGGTGATTTCAGATCACTCCCCTGTGCTGCTGTCATTAAGAGAATCTCACCCTAGGGACACGGATATTTTGTGGCGTTTTCCTGGTGCCCTCTTAGGGGACGATCATTTTAAGGAGCTCCTGAGGCGATGGTGGGAGGAATATGCCCAGGATAATGATATCCATAAAACAGCCCCTGGATTATTCTGGGACACGGGGAAGGCACTCTTAAGGGGCAGAATTGTGGCCTATGTGGCAGCGAAGAAAAAGGATATGAGGGCCAAATTTGATAAATATACTAGCGACTTAAGGAACTCTTACACTAAATTTCTTTCACACCAGACAGAGGAGACTAAAAGAGACTGGATTGTGGCCAAGGAATCATTTGACTTCCAACAGAAAAGCATAGAACTCTTCTATAGTGATCAACTGAGATCTTCCCTCTTTAAGCTGGGCAACAAGTCAGGGAAATTATTAGCGAACTTGGTGAGGAATAGGGAAGGTCAGACTAACATAATGGGATTGAAAGATGACATGGGGGCAGTGGTGAGAGACCCAAAGCTTGTTAATAACATTCTAGAATCTTACTACAGGAAACTTTACACTCAGTCCCAGTGTGAAATGGCCAACGGGGAATCGTTTTTGAAAGATATCGGGCTCCAACGGTTGTCCAATGAGGACAGGGATAAATTGAATGCGGAGATTAGTGAAGAGGAAATTGAAGTGGTCATAAAAAATATTCCGGCTTCCAAGGCACCAGGCCCTGACTGTCGGGAGACTTTTATAAACTTCTGCATAAAGAAGTGTCCCCAACGTTGGTGCAGGTTTACAATGAAATCATACAAGAACACAAGATGCTTCCCTCTGGGGACACTGCCTATATCAAAGTTTTGTACAAAAAAAGGGAGGGACCCAGTGTTGGCTGAATCTTACCGTCCCATTTCACTAATAAATCAGGACGTCAAGATTATCTCTAAGATCATTGCTAATAGACTAACGGCTATTATGCCAAGTCTAATAGGCCCGCATCAAATGGGATTCATCAAAGGGTGATCTGGGGTTAAAAATATAAGGACGGTCCTGGCAGTACAAGATTATATCGATAGGCATCCCCGGGGGGGGGGACATCGGCGGCCTTGCTAAGTATTGATGCGGAAAAAGCCTTTGATAATGTTAATTGGACTTGGCTAAATTTGGTGCTCGACAAAATGGGCTTTGCAGGGAATTTTAGAAATTATATCACTGCAATGTACAACACTCCTCAAGCCAGGGTACACACTCCGGGCTTTATCTCTTCCCCCATTCACTTACAAAAGGGAACTAGACAGGGATGCCCACTATCACCGTTGCTTTTTGACATTGCCCTTGAGCCTTTGGCGGTACACTTGTTGAACTCTAATTGCTACAAGGGAATAATGGTGGGGGCCAGGGAAGTTAAGATAGTGTGTTTCGCGGACGACATCCTTTTGTTTCTCAGTAACCCGATTGGCCAAGTGAAGAACGTGCTTGAGACACTGAGCAGGTTTGGGGACTTCTCAGGATTTAAGATAAACAAAGAGAAGTGTCAACTATTGCCACTTGGGACTAGTAACCTCATTCCCAGACACGTAGTCGAGGTGGAGGTGGTGCGTTCTCAATTAAATTATTCTCCCCTAATCACAAAAATCTCTGCGGAGTTAGAAAGATGGAGGGATCTTCCCTTGTCCATTGTAGGTAGGGTTCAATTAATCAAAATGATTAGTTTTGCAAGACTGCTTTACCCTCTACAGAATATACCCCTACTACTCAAGCACACGGATGTTAATAGGGTGCAGCGTGCCTTCTCGAGATTTATTTGGAAAGGCAAGAGGTCTCGTATTAGTTACGATAAATTGTCAATGGGAAAGCTGCAGGGGGGGGGGGGGGTTGCAATTGCCCAATATAAGATTCTATAATTTGGCTTCTATGTGGCGACATGTAAGGGACTGGATGGATGGTACAGACGTGTTTTCCAATTCAGACCTGGAATCCCAACTGGCATCTTGCTGTAGTTTGCAATAATTACTCCACTTACCTCTGAGATTACACCCTGCGTAAATTAGGGGTAGCATCATTCTTAGAGACACATTAGCTACATGGAGACACGTAAGAAAGTTGTTTAAATGCCCCATGTACATTTCCAGTTATGCTCCTCTCTGGGATTTGCCTTTCTTTCGACCGGGGAAGCAGAATAAGTTATTTAAAATATGGAAACAAAGGGGAGTTAGGGTGTTAGCCGATATTTTGTCGGAATCATCGGGTTCACTACTGAGATGGGAAGGACTTAACGCAAAATTCTCCTTGGGAGTGAACCAGATCTTTCAATATAAGCAAATAGAGAGTTTCTGCCGATCCAGTGTTTATCACCTACAATCCCTGGGAGAAACGATGGAGTTCATGGAGCTCACAAAACCTAGAGACAGTAAAGGAATGTTGTCTAGATTATACTCTATTCTCCAACTCAAAGGTAGTGAAGGACTGGAGG
Source organism: Phyllomedusa bahiana (assembly GCA_025379985.1). Taxonomy (NCBI): domain Eukaryota; kingdom Metazoa; phylum Chordata; class Amphibia; order Anura; family Hylidae; genus Phyllomedusa; species Phyllomedusa bahiana. The sequence goes on from JAODAL010000683.1 coordinate 78,289, forward strand.
ATAAACTCTTTAGGCAATGGGTGTCTCAACTAGGAGATGTCGATTTGCAGCAAAAAATCTTGAAGGGTATGCAACTTGTGAGGAAGTCTATAGCAAGTGAGCAATGGAGAGAGGTGCTTTTTCGATTGGCACACAAAGCCATATATGCTTTCAACATTCCTCACGGCCCAGAGAGGTCCACATATTTAACAGCATGCCCAAAATGTGGCCTGGAAAAAGCCGATCTGTTTCATTGCATGTGGCAGTGCTCAGGTATCAATAGGTTCTGGCAACAGATAAAACGCTTTATTGCGGAAACCTGGGGATGCTCAATCTCATTAAATCCTCAGGGCATGTTATTCCACTATGTTACCAAGGAGAATCCTGGGGAAGTATCAGAAAACACTCTGATTACACTCAAAGGGGTTCACGTCACTTTGCTGGCGGCGAAGAAATTTATTTTAAGACACTGGATAGATAGCTCAGTTCCAACAATTTCTGAGATTACAGAGTATTTACAACAAATCATTTATTGAGAGAAGCTTCAAGCGATTAAAAGTAAAGACACCGAAGCAGGGAATTTTTTGAAGAAATGGAGATCCTTTATTTCCAAACAATACAATGCAGAGGAAATCAAGTCCTTGCTAGAACCATTTAAATACACTGAATATTATCTCTTAGAACAACTGAGAGTTACTCTGGGGAATCTAGATATTGGAATTTAACACAGGATAGATCAGCGCACACCGTATTGGGTTGGGCGGGGAGAGGGGGGATTGGTGTTATCTAGATAGAGTGGTTATCTAAGCATTTACTATGTTTTGTTCTTTAACCAGCATAAGGGAGGGGAGAAAATTATAGAAAAAGTTAGAAGACAATTTATCGTCCTTTGTCAAAGGGCTTGCTAGATTTATTGTTGATGAACATGATATGTCCAGAGAGTTATTTACTGATTCTCTGATATATGTACATGTATAATGCTCTAATATTCTCTCTACATGCCTGTATCAATTGTTTTCCTTAATAAAACATGTTAAAAAAAAAAAAAAGATGCAGATGCGAGAGAAGGGCGTGAAGTTTATGGGATTTCTCTCGTTTCAATCTAGAAGAACCGCTCTCAGGACGCATTTAAGGGCTTCCCATTGGGTTTGCGGGGAAGTAGGGTCATCCTCATGTTCCGAGCAGAACGCCTCCGCTGTGCTGGTAAGCTCTGTAAGGCAAAGGGAATCCGATAGGAGAGATTCATTTAGTTTCCAGGAGAAAAATCGGTCTGGAACTATGCGGGAGACAAAGATCGCAATGTATCGGGGCGTGGTCGGAATGCAAGATATTTCTAATTGAGGCCCGGGAGACAGAAGATAGCAGTGAGTGGTGAGGAAGGATGTAGTCGACACGACTCTAAGAGCCGTGTGGTAACAAGAAAAAGGTGTAATCCCTCTCCCCCGGGTGGAGTAGTCTGCACACATCTACGAGTTGCATATCGTGGAGCAATTTTCGGATCCTATTAAGTGTGCGCAAGGGGAGGGAGGAGCGACCAGTGGAAACGTCCTGCAAGGGATTAGGGGGGGGGGAACAGGAAAGAATGTGGAGGATGGGTGAGGGGGCAGGAAAGGGGGAGGAAGGCAAAAAAAAAAGGGGGAAGTGAACTGACACTCCGAGTCCATCGCAAGACAATTACAGCAGGGGAGACAGAAATATTCGCGACTAAAGGTGGACCTATCTTAGAGAATAGCAGTCCCGAAGATCAGCGATGAGGGTGCCGCTTGGGCGGGGAGCGCTCCAGGCTAGTCGGGCGCCGCCGAGACTGATGAGGCTTGGGTGCTGTAGATGGAGAGAGCTGGGGCTGATGATCTTGAGAGGGTCCAGGTCAATGAGCGGGATCCATCATCATAGCTGCATGCAAGTCCGGTAAAGTCACTTCGGGAAGACCCAGTGTTGAAAGGAAAATCGGGAGGTCCATCAGTGAGCGTAGAGAATGAAGCTTGTCCTTATGCCGAACTTGTATTGAGAATGGGAAGCCCCATTTGTAGGGAATACCCCTTGCTTGGAGAAGGGACAATAGTGGTTTGACTGCTGAGCGCATTCGGAGAGTTCGTCTGGAGAGATCTAGAAAGAGGCTCAAAATCGGTCCCTCAACGTTCACAGTTTGCATGATTCGGGCTTTTCGCATTATTTCTTCCTTCAGGGTGAAGTGGTGGATGCAACAGAAAATGTCTCTGGGCCGCATGGCGTCTTGACTTGGGGGTCGGAGTGCCCTGTGGGCCCGATCAAAGGGGATAACTGCCCCCTCTGGCCTGCCAAAGATGTAATTGAACACCTTAGTTAGGGTGGGTATCAGTTCAGCCATCTTAACCGTTTCTGGCAGGCCTTGCACTCTGATGTTATTTCTTCTGTTACGGTTTTCTAGATCGTCCATGTGACTAATAAGGGGAGTATAACGGTCATGCTGCTCAGTGACAGAAGATTGCAAAGCTGAGATTGTGACCTTTGTGGATGTCTGGGCATTCTCCAATTTCTGGATCCTTTCTTGGAGGACAGTGATGTCAGACTGAACCGGGGCTAAGTCTCGCCTCCAGGCTTGTTGCAGGTCATGCGCCAATTGATGCATGTCCGATTTGGTGGGAAGCAATGATAGAAGTGCTCGTAGCTCTGGATGGGTGGCCAGGGTATGAATCGCCTCTTCCGGAGGGGGAAGGCTTACGGTTTGAGACAGGGCCTGAGAGTTGGTCTGGCAGAAGGCAGGCATCTCTGCCAGAGACAAGGGACTGGCGGCCTGGTGAAGGGGGCTTCCTCCCCACGTGGATTAATTAGGGCTAGAATGCCATGTGGGACTAGGCTGCGTTGGTGGTTGTTGTGAGAAGCGGCTCGCAGGGATAGCACTCACTGGCTCTGAGAAGTGCAGGCTCTCAACAGTCTCTCGGAGCCCTATGGCCATATCAGATGCTCCAAATGATGCCGTTGGGGCCCCCTGGGTGAGGGGTGTGGGTGGCGGTTGAGGAGTGTAATGGACTGCCGCAGGCACCTCCATGGGGACTCTCTGGGATCCCGAAGGGGTCGATGTGTGACCCTTGACATATACTGCCTGGGGGGATGTTAAAGCCATCAGGGGGGCTTGCTTAGTATTTTGAAATGGTGCCTCTCGTGGTATCCCTTGGGGAGGTAAGGTATGATGCCCTGGAGCAGAGCGAGATAATTGCAGGACCTCTGCCTCCAAGCCTGGGCCCTCTGCAGCCCAGTTGGTAGTGGAGTTAAGCGTGGAGGCGCGATCAGGGCTTGCTGCAGGCGGGAGAGGTAGAGCAGTAGTGGCTGCCGCCATTTTAGAGCTGTAGGGGGTTAACTGGCTCTGGGAGGGGGTGGAGCGATAGGTATCAGCCAGGGGGATCCTAGCTGGTTCCATAGAGGCACCGCCCTGCACTGCACACCCACCTTGATTTGTGGCGCTAGTGCCTTCCCTGCAGGGGCTTCCGGAGCTCCCGATGCCTCGTTCCGGCTCCCGCTCCGAGTTGGTCCACGGCAGCCGGGTCGCGCCACTGTCCCGCAGTTCCCAGGGTGAATGCGGAGATGAGCCGCTCTCTCCCGCAGATCCTGTCGGAGTCGGTTGGTGCAGGAAGCTTGGATGTGGCTGTGAAGTCTCGATTTCGCCGGCAGCAGCACCGGAGTTGGTTTCGGCGTCTTCTTCCTGCTGCGCTGAGAAGAGGGCGGTCAACATGGCGCCGCAGCATCTGAAGCACGGGAACCCTGTGAGTCCTCCGCGAGATCCGAGAGAGGTGAAAAGAAATTAGACATTAAGATATCTCCTCCTGTGGTGTCCTTTGGGGCTTTAGAAGCCCTTTTTGCCCTCTTGCTGCCCATGAAACAGGATGGTGTAGGCAAAGATAGCTGGCCCTGTATAAGGTCATGGCCAAAATGAACATACAAGGGAACTTTAGGGCTTTTGCGGAAGCTATACATGACCAACCAATGGCCAGAGTAAACACTCCTGGTTTCCTATCAGCGCCTTTTCGGCTACAGAAGGGGACACGACAGGGGTGCCCGCTTTCTCCTTTGTTTAATATTGCTCTAGAGCCGGTCATTAGACATTTGATTTGTTCTGATACCTTTGAGGGAATTAAGGTGGGCAGAGAGGAGGTCAAGCTATGCTGCTTTGCAGATGACATGATGCTTTTCCTGAGTTCGCCAAAAGATCATCTGGGTAAGGTAATAACATTTTTGGATCAGGTGGGGTCCCTTAGCGGGTATAAAATTAATATATCCAAAAGTCAACTGCTTCTTCTAGGAGAGTACAGAGGAGGGGCACAGCTCGGTGAGGGGGTCCAGGTAGTTTCTTCCTCCTTGACTTATTTAGGGATACGAATTGGAAGGCAGAGCTCAGGCTTATACCAACTGAACTATGAGCCCTTGATAGAAAAAATACTAGGAGAATTGAAAAGGTGGAGTACATTACCATTATCGTTATTTGGTAGGGCGCAGCTGATCAAAATTATAAGCTTTGCACGTCTGTTGTATCCCTTGCAAAACTTGCCCATTCTTTTGAAACATAAGGATGTAAACAGATTACAATCAGCATTTGTAAAATTTTTATGGAATTCCAAGAGACCTAGGATTTACTATAAAAAGCTTAGTATGTCCAAGATGGACGGTGGTCTGAACCTACCCAATATTAGAGTATATAATTTAGCGGCGATGGTGCGCCATGTGAGAGACTGGGTGAACGAGAGCAATAGTTTCTCTAACTTACAACTGGAACGGCAGCTGGCTTGCCCGGAGAACCTGGTTGCGCTCTTACATACGACGGTTAGGGATCTTCCCCCGCATGTCAAAAGGAGTGTGGTTCTCAGAGACACTATTGCCGCATGGAAGCATGTCAGGAAGCTGTTCACATTGCCGGTGCATCTATCCAAGTATGCTCCCATTCGGGAGTTGCCCTAGTTTTCGGCAGGGAGAGAAAATAAGTTTTTTGAGGTCTGGAGAAGTAAGAATATAAGATCTATAGGAGACCTAATCAATGAGAAGGAAAATAGGTTCATGACGTGGCAAGAAATGAAAGAGAGATACGGTCTCAGGGAAGAGCAAGTGTTCCAATTCTGGCAAGTGATGGCCTTTTGTAAATCTAAGGTTAAAAATTTAGCGGCAGCAGAGACGTCTGGAGTATTTGATGATCTAGTAGGGGATCAAGAACGCGGGAGTTCCTTGTCTGTGATCTATAAGAGATTATGCGATAGAGTGCAAGCTCCAATTAGGGAGTCCTGTTTTAGATCGTGGGAAAGGGAGTTGAGAGACCCCGAGATACAGCAAAAGATCAGAGCGGGTTGGGGGAAAATTAAAGCCTCTATTATCAATGAAAACTGGAGGGAAATGTTCTTCCGCTTGGCTCAAAAAGCCACTTATGCGTTTGATCTCCCGGTCAGGAATGCCCCTGCGCACTATCTCAGGGAATGTCCCAAGTGTAGGCTACAGAAGGCCGACCTGTTACATGGCATATGGCATTGCCCAAAGCTAAAGAAATATTGGGAGGATATCCTTTTGCTGCTTAAGGAGGTGTGGAATGTGGAGGTGTGGAGTGATCCTAATTGTACGATTTTCCATTATATCCTTGTAAGGGACCATAGGAGGGGAGAGACTCCGGCTTTATTAAATCACAAGGAGGTGCACACGTTATTACTGGTGGCTAAGAAGTGTATCCTAAGAAATTGGTTAAAGGAGAGTGTCCCGACAAAGGAGGAAGTTGTTCTGTTAATCAAGAGATTGCTAACTATAGATAGGATTGATGCGGAAACAAATAAGAGCTCGTTGTCTGAGAAGTTCTTTAAAAAATGGAAGAGTTTTATCATTAAAATTTTATCGGATAAAGAGATAGGGGAGCTGATGGATCACTTTCGCACCTCTGAATACTATCTCAAGGAAAAGATGGCTGGTTTCTTGGGCAGACTAGGGGTAGGGGATGACGAAGGTAAATTTGGGTTGACAGAGCTAGGGGAGAGAGGTTACAGGAGAGGAATTCCTGGACTGTAGAGGTGATCTTATCCTTGATTTAGATTGAAGGGTTTCACAGTAAAATTTTTGGCGTCAGAAATTTCCAATTCCGGTGTTGAGGGGGGGCGGGGAGGTAGGGTGGGACTTTAAAGCGATTGTGTAAGATAGGCTCGGCTCTTTTCTTTCTTATTATCCATATTCTTTTTAAAGGGAGAAGTGTATATATCTACTAAGCATGTGATTCTGACATATTGAAGCGTTTTTTGATTAATGCAATATGACTGTTTTGTAAGTGTTGACATTTTCTCTCCAATAAAAATCATTGTTTAAAAAAAAAAAGAAAAAAAAAAAGATAGCTGGCCCTGGACGGGCCAGCTCCTCACATAGCAGGACACGCCCCGTTTGTTTTTTTTAACTTCTTTTTTTTTTTACTACTACTTCGATCACAGGCAGGAGGAGCTCACTCTTCCTGTCTGTAATTTTGCTACCAAGGTCATGATAGATCACGATACTGAAGGGTTAATCACCCATAGCCGGAGCCGGGTTATGCGGAATGATGCCAGCGGTAATATACCGCTGGTCCCATGCCACGATCTTGCAAGCTTCGCTTGTGAGCTCGCAAGATCTCTATAATGTACCCATACATCATTTTGCGGGAACCCCTACCCAACTTTGACGTATGGGTACGTTAAATGTTGGTAAGAGGTTAAAATATTTTTTGTGTTTGTGTTGACTAAAATAATATCTATCATATGTAAAACATTAAAATATTCTGCTTTTCTTGTATAATTTAAAAGAGTGAGTTTTTTTGTGAAATGACTGATTTGAATTATTATTATTATTATTTATTTTAGAGCACCATTGATTCCAGGGTGCTGTACATTCAAGGGGAGTTACAAACATAACAAATGTTGAACAAATACAATGGTGATGGAAAATGACTATTAACTGATACAGAGAGGAAAGAGGATCCTGCCCGTGAGGGCTTACAATCTACAAGGAAGGACATTCATTATTCAAATATTGTGGTTTGCTTATACAACCTAGATTGATCTAAAAAGGCAACACAGGTATAAGGCACTGCTTAAACTAGCAGTATAATGATTTACGTCAGTGAATACAATAATTGATACCTACTACATCTTCTGAGAGAACAGAAGTAAATATAAGCAAGAAGGGTCATGTAGAGCAAAGGTTACAAAAAAAAATTATTCAGAGCCCTCCAAGATAATTACCTTTTTCAATACAGGAGCAACACATTACCCCTCCTTTCCTGAAATTATACAAAACAAGTAGAGTATTTTAATGTTTTACATATGATAGATATTATTTTAGTCAAGACAAACACAGAAAATCCTTTAATATTAGTTACAAATTAACTTACCAGTCCATCTATTTCTCTTGGCTAATGGTAAAAAAAACTCATTGTCATTCAGGAAATAAACTCTTATTTTAAGCCAGTTGTTGTTTTAAGACTTGCTGATTGCTCAAATTGGGTATATATTAATGTTGGACTATGTGATAAATATGTTATAAAAAGACTGCCACATTTTCACAGTTCTGTCAGATAAGAGGAAAATTTGTCTTATCAAAATCATGGCTAGAAGTGAGATTTCAAAAGTCTCAGAAAGCCAAGAGAGACCAAAATGGGACAATAAAATCCAGTATCTGTTGACATGTATTGGATTTGCAGTAGGATTAGGAAATGTATGGAGATTTCCTTATTTGTGTCAGACCTATGGTGGAGGTGAGTATGCTCAATAAAATGGACTAACTCATATTAGATGCAAGCTTGTTTTCTAGTCATAGTACTGGTGTGTAACTTGTAGACAGATGTATTTCCAACCATTTTTTCTTGTTTGTGTCCAAGAACAATGTATCCTGAGACCCATTGCTACAAGATTTAATATTTATTTAATTGAAAATGTGTTTTTGGCTATTTTAATATTTGACTTGCTAAATAATTTATATGTTTTATGACCAAATCTACCTCCATTTCCTACTGACTTATAAGTGCTTTACATTTTCCGCAATAGCAATTTTACATGTTATTTTCCAAAAATGATTCTACAATCATTGCTGTATCTTATAGAAGCTGTGGTAATTTTAGTGCTAATGCTAATTACTAAAAAAGCTCACTGAAAACCGTTCATACAACTTTTTTTTGTCTAGTACATGCTCGTTTTTTTGCGCATTTTGTGTCTGTTTGGCACGTTTTTTATGCGCTTTTTGTGCAGAAATGCACAGCTTTAGAATTGCTGTGGATTTCTGCAAAAAACGCACTAAAAAACTCCAGCCTTTACATAGAATCCAATAATAAATTTTCTGCTCTGTTCTGTTGTTTTTTTGCAACATTTCAAATAACGACCAGCAGCATAAACGAGCAGAAAAAAACGTTCTGTAGAAAGTAAAGAACGTATTTACTACTAAAGTCTAGTAGCAGTTTTAGAAAACACAAAATGCTGAAAAAAAAGAATTTAAATGCGTGCAGTGGAGACATAGCCTAAGGCAGCAGCAGTCTTTGCAAGCCATAACCATGATGGGTTCAAAACACAGAAGGGATATGAGCCTTTCCATTTTTCTTTTTCTCTCTGTAGGTTTCACTTCTGGTTTTGGCTTACAAATGCTGCTCTAAAATACACATAAAAATACTGTATGAATCCATCCCTAGAGACAAAAGAGTCTTTTGTCTCTTTTCTTTTTATTGTCCCCTCTATTTTAGCTTGTAGAAATTCTGAAACTTGCCAGATGGCAATGTTTTCCAGCATTTTGCTAAACAGGTTTTTTTTTTTTATATACTAAGATATTAACATGTAAAATGAGAAATAAATCTAAAAGACATGGGAAAAAAAAATCGATGGCATGTAAAATTATTTTATAGAGACAGAATAGGAAAAATCTATGTTGAGTTGCATTTTCTTGGTAACATATACTGTGGATTAAAATTAAAAACCTGCAAAAAAAAGTCAAATTTTGAAATTTCACCTCCACTTCTATGAAACATCCAAAGGCTTACATTTCCTAAATGCTGTTTTGAATCATTTATGGGGGTATCTAACATAGAAGCCCTTCAAAGCCGTGTCAGAGCAGGACTGGTCCCTTATAAAATCTGTGTTGCAAATTTTCTTGAAAATGTGAAAAATTACTACTAAATTTATAAGCCCCTTAACCGTCATAAAAAAGATATTTAAGAAATTATGCCAACATACAGTAAACATATGGTAGATGTTAGTTATAAACTACTGTGAGTGGTATAACTATCTGTCTTATACAAATAAATTTTTAAAGTTAGAAAATGGAAAATGTTTCCACATTTTCACAGTATTTTGATATTTTTTCACAAATAAACAAAGTCTGTATAGAATTTATTATTAACTTAAAGCACAAAGTGTCATGAGAAAACATGGATAGGTAAAACCATTAATCCCTTCCCGACATTGGACGTATGCATACATCCTAGCGGGAAGTGTGTTCCCGCAAATGGACGTATGCATATGTCCTAGCGATCGTGCGGGCTTACAGGCGAGCCCCGCACAATCACGACATGGGACCAGCAGTATATTACCTCTGGCCTCATGCCGCATCACCCACAGCCAGAGTGAGCTCCAGCCGCGGGTGATTAACGCTTCATTGGTCGGAATAATGAAGCTGCAGGCAGGAGGAGTGAGCTACGATCGGTGCAGTAACGGTGCTCTGTGCCACTACTGTTCTTCTCACCTGACTCCCAGGGTGCTTTCTGAAAGTATCCGGGCCATCTGGTGATGTCACATGCCCACAATGCATTGTGTGCATGGTGACTGACAGTTACCATGGCGACCAGTACACAGCAGCAATGCCATGTACTGGTCTACTATTTTAACAGTTACAAATACCCTATGGGGAAACGTGAAAAAGTAAAAAAAAAGTAAAACATGAACACAAAAATAAAACAAAACATATGTACATCGCCCCTTTCCCCTTTACAAACACCAATTGCCCCAAATAATTAAAGTACCCATATTTGTTATCGCCATGTGCGTAACGACCCACCCTATAAATCTGTCATGTTAATTAACCTGTATGGTGAACGGCGTAAAAATAAAAAACAGTCACAGAATTGCGATTTTTGTTCATCCCGCAGCACATAAAATGGAATAACAAGTGATCAAAAACTCATATAAACGCCAAAGTTGTACCAATTAAAACTTCACTTCATCCCACAAAAAAAGTGCTTACACAACTCTGTATACGGAAAAATGAAAAAGTTATGGCTCTCAGAAGATAGCGATGCATAAATATTGTTTTATACAGTAAAACACTTTTCTTTACCCTGCCTTCCAAAAAACAGATTTAAAACTGATCATAAAGTCTTGTCACCCCAAAATGATACCAATAAAAGCATCAAATCATCCCACAAAAAACAAGCCCCTATTCATCTCCGTACACAGAAAAATAAAAAAGTTATGGCTTTCAGACTATGGCGATGCAAAAACGTATTTTCCTTTTTGAATAAAAGTGTTTTTATTGTGTAAAAGCAGTAAAACATAAAAAAAAATACAAATTTGGTATCACTGTAATAGTATCCACCTGCTGAGTAAAACTAGCATGACATTTATACCGCATGGTGACCGTTGTAAAAAATAAAAAACACTACCAGGACTGCTGTATTTTGTTCAAATTGCCTCACAAAAACCGTAATAGAAAGTAATCAAAGTGTCATATGCACCCGATAATGGTACTAATAAAAACGTCAACTCATCTCCTAAAAAACAAGCCCATAATATTTTCATAAATGATCTTACACAGGGATTGCACAGTAGAATATCGATCTTTGCAGGTGATACTAAGCTCTGTAAAGGAATCCACACAATAGAGGATAGTGTGTGATTACAAAGGGATCTGGATAGGTTGTAGGCCTGGGCAGAGAAGTGGCAGATGAGGTTTAACACTGATAAATGCAAGTTTATGCACATGGGGAGGAAAAATCCATTACATGATTACATGTTAAATGGAAAAACACTGGGTAAAAGTGACATGGAGAAGGACTTGGGAATCCTGGTGGACAGTAAACTTAACTGTAGCAGCCAGTGTCAGACAGCAGCAGCCAAGGCTAATAGGATCATGGGTTGTATTAAAAGGGGCATAGATGCACATAATGGGAACATTATTCTCCCACTTATACAAGTCACTGGTTAGACCACACATGGAATATTGTGTACAGTTATGGGCACCAGTGCACAGGAAAGACATTGTAGAGCTTGAACAGGTACAAAGGCGGGCAACAAAAATAATACAAGGACTGGGTGGACTGCAATACCCAGAAAGATTAGCAAGGTTAGGGTTATTTAGTTTAGAGAAGACGGCTTCGGGGGGACATAATAAATATGTGTAAATATATTAAGGGCCAATAGAGAGATCTCGCTAAAGATCTATTTATACCCAGGACTGTATCTAGAACAAGGGGGCATCCTCTTCGCCAAGAGGAAAGAAGGTTTCTACATAAACACAGAAAGGGATTCTTTACTGTTAGAGCGGTGAGACTTTGGAACTCTCTGCCAGAGGAAATTGTCATGGTGAATTCACTAACAGAGTTCAGGAAGGGCTTGGATGCATTTCTGGAGCGTGATAATATAACAAGTTATAGTGACTAGGATTCTGAAGAAGGGTCTGGATACATTTCTAGATGTAATATAACAAGTGACTAGGATTCTGGAGAGGGGTCGTTGATCCATGGATTTATTCCGATTGCCAGATTGGAGTCAGGATGGAATTTTTTTCCCTAACGTGAGGACAATTGGCTTCTACCTCATGGGGGTTTTTGCCTTCCTCTGGATCAACACTTTAGCAACACTTTAGCAAATTGGCTGAACTGGATGGACGTATGTCTTTTTTTGGCCTGACAAACTACGTAACTATGTAATAATCGGCTCTGTATACAGAAAAATGAAGAAGTTATGGCTATCAGAATAGGACAACATAAAAAAGCTATTTTTTATAGACCTATTTCTATTGTGTAAAAGCAATAAAACATAACAAACTATATAAAATTTATATCATTGCAATCGTACCAACCTGCAAAGTAAAGTTATCCACTCATTTACACTGTACGGTGAACACTGTAAAATTGAAGCCCAAAAAACAATGCTGAACTGCGTCCTCCCCCCCCCCCCACCGTTTTCATTGCCCAATGCAAAAAAAAACTATAGAGCACCTGTGCGCCCAAAATGCACAGTACACCCCTAGATGAGATCCCTGAGAGCTGTTGAATTCAAAATAGGGTGACTTCTGGAAGGTTTCACCTGTTCTGGTATTTTGGGGGCTTTGCAAATGCGACATGACACCACCAAAATCTGCGTTCCAGAAGCCAAATAACACTCCCTCTCTTATACGTCCTGACATGTGCCCAAACAGCAGTTTATACCCACATGTAGGGTATTGCTGAATTTGGAAGAAATTGCGTAACAAAATTTTTGGTGCTTTTTTTCCAGGATTCCTTGTAAAAATTAAAACATTTTCAGCTAAAATTGCAGGATTGTTGGAAAAAAATAATTTTTTCATTTTTACAGCCTAAGGCCATGTTCACACGGCTTATTTTGGGACGGATTTGGTCCCGTATTCCGCGCTGTACTGCGCGAAATACAGCGCAAATCTGTCCCAGTCATTACGGTAATCCACAGTTCTCATGGAGAACTATGGATTCCGTCTCTTCTCCCCGCTCGCGAAATTATGCACATTATCCCGGCGGGATACCTGCCGTGGATAATGGTTGTCTATGGGGGCAACGAGCAGCCCGCCGCGCCTCCGCTACACGGCAGCCAGCGTAATTGCGGGCGAAATCCGTCCCCGCAATTACGCCGGCAATACGCCGTGTGAACATAGCCTAAAGCAAAAAAAAATTGTGAAACACCTGTGGGGTCGATATACCCACTACACCCCTGGATATATTCCTTATTCCAATATGGGGTCTTTTTAGGGGTGTTTATTAAGTTTTAGCTCCTTAGAATGTTCGCAAACCTGAAATGAAGCTTAAATAAAATCGTAATGAAAAATGAGACCCCAAAGTCCGGTAGGGGCTCCTCTTATTCTGGGGCTTGTGGTTGAGCCAAATAGTGCACTAGGGCTACATATGGGATATCTCTGAAAACTGCAGAATCTGGGGAATCAATATTTAGTTGCATTTCCTTGATCACATCTACCACATTCTTGTGACTAATGGATAAAAATTGAAAATCTGCAAAAAAAGTGAAATTTTGAAATTTCACCTCCACTTTGCTTTAATTCCTCTAAAACACCTAATGGGTTAATAGACTTCCTAAATGTTGTTTTGAATACTTTAAGGGGTTTAGTTTAGATGAAGTCTTTTATGGGGGTACCTAACATACAGGCCAATCAAAGTCACATTAGAACTGGACTGGTCCCTAAAAAAAATGCATCTTGCGAATTTTCTTGAAAATTTTAAAATTACTACTAAATTTCGAAGCCCCCTAAGGTCGTAAAAAAAAAAATAATAATTTAAAAATTATGCCAACCTACAGTAGACATATGGTAGATGCATGTTATAAACTATTTTGAGTGGAATAACTATCTGTCTTACACGCAGAAATTTTTAAAGTTTGAAATTGGTAAATTTTTCAAATTTTTCACGATACTTTGATATTTTTCACAAATAAACAAGGACTTTTCTGACCAAAATTTCTTATTATCTTAAAGCACAATGTGTCACGAGAAAACAGTCGCTGAATCACATGGATAGGTTAAAGTGTCAAAAAGTTATTCTCACATAAAGTGACACATGCCAGATTTAAAAAATGGGCTCTGTCAGAGAGGCCAAAACTGGCTCCGGCGATAAGGGGTTAAAAAGAAATTTTCACATAAAGTGACTTGAAAAATGGGGCTTTATCATAGAGGTCAAAACCGACCTATCAGGTAGTTTATCTAGCTCTATCTAAGTGTAAAATGTGATAGAGGGAAAAAAGTTAAGCTTGCAAATGGCTCTCCATTCTGTTCTATGGAAGTTCTGAATGCGGCCGAGCGGTGTGTTTGGCTCTGCTCAGAACTCCCATAAAACAGATGGAGAGCTGTGCACAAGTGCTACCTGCTCTCCAGTCTCCTCTGTAACTTTTGGGGCCTGTTCCTGAGATAGCTGCTATCAGACTTTGATGGCTTGTGCTTGCAATTTACCATCAAAGTCTATAGTAGTAAAACCTCTTTAAGCAGTTTTAATCCAGCTGCTACTCCTCCTTGGGCCAGTAATAAAACAAAGGCAGCTGCTACAGTGACATCACTGGAACATTGTTAACTCCTTTACGGTCCTATCCTTTTTTTTTTGTTTGACATGTTTGCATTTTCCAAACATCTAGGGTTTTCATTATGTTATTTTTGAAATTTGCACGGTAGCGCCATTTTCTGCGACCATTAACTTTTTTGTACACCTACGGACTTGACTGAGGGTATATTTTTTGCAGGCTGAAGTGTACTTTTTATTTTTACCAGTTTGGAATATATACGACTTTTTTCAACACTTTTATTCCAATATTTAGGGGACGTGAAATGAGCTAAAAAAAAAAAAAATTGCAGTTTGAATTTGTTTTACTAATACGGTATTCAGCATAGGGGATAAATGATGTTCTATTTTAATAGATCTGACTTTTTCAGAAGTTTACGTCCAGTGTTATGAAGGGTAAATACGTATTTAGGTACATATTTTGGTACGTAACACATACTCAAATACGTTATTTCACAAATGCAGTGTCAACATACTCTTACAGGGATTGTCTCTACACTTATTGGAGCCTTAAAGTGCAGCAAAGCCCATTGTCTTTGTTGCTACAATATCACAAGGCTAAGGGTATGTTCCGACAGCATGTTCAATACGTTTTTGAATATGTTTTCGATCCGAAAAGTGCTGTGTAAAATGCATCCAAAACGCATCCAACACACAGGTGCGTGTTTGGATGCATTTTTGCTGCAGCAGAAACGCACCTATAGTTTTAAATAGGGTGCCTGCTGTGTCAAACAGATCAAGAATTGACATGTCATATCTCTAAACGGATCCGAAAGACGTATCAGAAAGACGCATGTAAACACGCATCGGTGATCACTCGTCTGATCGCCGATGCGTGTTTTACATTGAAAGCAATGTAAAACATACTGCACATTGTTAGATGATTGTTTGGGTCTGTTTAGGGTCCGAAACACGGATCCAAACACGAGTTTTACCTCTATTGTTACACAGGAGATGTTTCCTATTAAGTTTATTCTGTGGATCAGATCATGTTGTCTTCATGTTGCAATGTACAATTTACAATATGTTGGTTACACAGTGCAGCCATTTTGCAATTGGATCAATAAGTATAGATCTAATGTTGTTAATTGCTTCTGAACTCCTTCCTGACAGTCAGTCATAATTTTTTGGCTGTGGGGTGTAGTGAGTAAAAAAATTTGTGAATTTGTTTCCCACATTTTTTAGCATTAGGCTGTGAAGATTAAAAAAAATATTTTTTTTCCAACAATCTGCAACTTTAGCTGAAAAGGTTTCACTTTTACAAGGAATCCTAGAAAAGAACCACCCCAAAATTTGTTCCATAATTTCTTCCAAAATCGGCAACTCCCTATATGTGGGTATAAACTGCTGCTTGGGCTCATGGCAGAGTGTACAAGGGAGGGAGCACTATTTGGCTGTTGGAATGCAGATTTTAGAGTGGGTCATGTCGCATTTACAAAGCTCCCAAAGTACCAGAACAGGTGTTCCAGTTTTTTTTTAGCATTGGGCAATAAAAATGGGGATGGAGGTGTTCCCGGAAGTCCTGTGAGATGGCCACACGTTGAGAGGGCTCCCGCAAACAAAGCCGCTTAAATCAGCGAGACCCGCAGAAAAAGACACCCTATATGGGTAAAAGCAGGCCCCAACAGCTGGAGAAGACCCCGGCGAAATTACCTGTCTCACGTCTAACCTGGACGCCTCTGGAAGCTGTCTACCTCCGCGACTCGGTGCGCACTGCTGCTCTGACGGATCCAGCGCCATTACAGTCCGCCTTCCGGTCCTCCTCGGAGCGGTCCTTCTGTGCACAGGAGGAGAGTGGAGCCCAGGATTCCCTGTCTAGGCCTTTCACCAGAGCCCTAAAGGCAGCCCAGGCACACCCTGAGACTCCAGCAGCTCTGGTGAGGGACACAAGATCTGAGCAGGTACGGGCCTTGTGAGTCTCCTAATCACACACAGCCAAGTCAGCAAACAACCTCCCCACCATCTTACAGTGAGATGGCTGCCAAAGCTCTACTTTCAGCCTTGACCTCTGCTCAGGGCTCACAGCCCACTTTAGCCCTGTCACCATTTGGAGCTTCTAAGGGCCATGATGATGTGGACTCTGGGTCCCTGCACCGCTACCCAGCTCTCTCCTCAACCCCTCATAGCCCACACTTAATGGACTACCACCCTTGGTCAGATATCCTACAACAACTTCCGACTAAGGACGATCTAAAAATTTTGTTATCCGATATAAAAACAGCCTGTAGGGAAGAGATCTCAAGCCTCAGACAAGATATTAAACAGATGGCTGCAAGGGTTGAGATGCTTGAGGAAGACTATGACAATACACACAAATATATGGTACAAATCCACCCTGCTATCTCTGCTCAGGTCTCTATGCTCAAAGATATGGCTCATCATCTGGAAGACCTCAACAATCGAGGTTGCAGAAGCTACATCAAGGTCAGAGGCCTTCCTGAGGCTCAGCTGGAGGAGAATCTCCAAAATATATTGGACTCCATATTTAGTCACGTCATGGGGGAACCCTCTACTTGGACCTTAAAGCCGGACAGAGCGCATAGAGCCCTTCGCCCTAAAAATCTCTCGCTTCCTAGAGACATAATTTGCTGCCTCCATGACTACAAGACGAAGGAGGCGATCATGGAGAAGGCCAGAGGCATACGCCACATCGAGTTTCAAGGCTCCTCTATTCAGCTGTTCCCTGACCTGTCATGGCATACCTTACAAAAGCGTCGTCAACTTAAACCACTTCCTGCCACCTTGAAAGAACACCACATTTCCTACAGATGGAACTTTTCATTTGCACTTACAGAGCGCTCAGAGGGGAGGTCAGCGACACTTAAAACCTTTCAAGATCTTTCAGCCTTGTGACCTTTCCGCCTCCCCCACCGCCAGTTTGACAACCTGCCACTATATCTAAGGGCGGTTACCCAAGAGGATCTCCTCCAGCCGAAAAAAATAGGCGTTCTCCGCCATGCTGAGGATGGCACTATCCGTCGAGAGTTTGAGTACTATAACTAGAGATGGGCGTATTGATTCTAACGAAGTGGAATTCGTTTAGAATTTCAGGAAAACTTTGGTTCGGAACGAAGTCGAACTTTGGGGTACTTCGGGTGAACGAAGTTGTGCTTTTGATTGATAAAATGGCTGCGAGCACATGGCGCTACATGGGGCAAAGCACTCTGGGTGGAAGAAGGGCATAGCCTGCATGACATGTGCAGAGGTGAAGCCAATCAGAGACCGGCGGGATTCTGTGACGTCACCGCACTATATAAGTCCGGGCGCGACGCCGGGAGCTCACACTCCTCTCACTGTGCTCATCAGGGAAGGTGCTGCCGCGGCTGATAGCTGTTACTGAAGAATTGATTTTTATATAGCGATTTCTGTGGGGTGTCTCAGCTTGTCTCAGAAACTGTTCTCTTAATGTTCTATTTCTAATTTTTTGGGGTATTGGATCTGAAATCCAGTGTGCGTCACTGCAGCTGCATATACCATTCAATATCCAAGTGGGATCTAAGCCAGGTCCTGTTGTATTTCATTTTAAAGAAACAGCGTTTTTACAATACAAATACCACTTCATTTTTGGCTGCTCAATTCTATTGCGCAATTTACATCCAGGGTTAATTAAGCGTTGTTTTGCTGGTGTGCTGACCCCAAGAAACCGTCTTTTTCAACGCAAAAATAAATAAATTTTTACAGTATCCTAATTCACAAGCAAAGTTTTAATTACAACTCTATCTCTTGTTGTGTGGCGTAGAAAACACGCAATTGTAACACGCTACAAAGCTACTATTTTGTGCGGCTCAATTCTTTGGCGCAACTTACATCCAGGGGTTAATTAAGCGTTGTTTTGCTGGTGTGCTGACCCCAAGAAACCGTCTTTTTCAACGCCAAATATATAAATTTTTCCTGTAGCCTAATTCACAAGCAAAGTTTAATTACAACTCTATCTCTTGTTGTGTGGCGAAGAAAACACGCAATTGTAACACGCTACAAAGCTACTATTTTGTGCGGCTCAATTCTATTGCGCAATTTACATCCAGGGGTTAATTAAGCGTTGTTTTGCTGGTGTGCTGACAAAAATAAACTGTCTTTTTCAACGCCAAAATATATAAATTTTTCCTGTAGCCTAATTCACAAGCAAAGGTTAATTACAACTGTATCTCTTGTTGTGTGGCGTAGAAAACACACAATTGTAACACGCTACAAAGCTACTATTTTGTGCGGCTCAATTCTTTGGCGCAATTTACATCCAGGGGTTAATTAAGCGTTTTTTGCTGGTGTGCTGACAAAAATAAACCGTCTTTTTCAACGCCAAAATATATAAATTTTTCCTGTAGCCTAATTCACAAGCAAAGGTTAATTACAACTGTATCTCTTGTTGTGTGGCGTAGAAAACACGCAATTGTAACACGCTACAAAGCTACTATTTTGTGCGGCTCAATTCTATTGCGCAATTTACATCCAGGGGTTAATTAAGCGTTGTTTTGCTGGTGTGCTGACAAAAATAAACCGTCTTTTTCAACGCCAAAATATATACATTTTTCCTGATTCACAAGCATAGGTTAATAACAACTGTATCTCTTGTTGTGTGGCGTAGAAAACACGCAATTGTAACACGCTACAAAGCTACTATTTTGTGCGGCTCAATTCTAATGCACAATTACATCCAGGGGTTAATTAAGCGTTGTTTTGCTGGTGTGCTGACAAAAATAAACCGTCTTTTTCAACGCCAAAATATATACATTTTTCCTGTAGCCTAATTCACAGCAAAGGTTAATTACAACTGTATCTCTTGTTGTGTGGCGTAGAAAACACGCAATTGTAACACGCTACAAAGCTACTATTTGTGCGGCTCAATTCTTTGGCGCAATTTACATCCAGGGGCTAATTAAGCGTTGTTTTGCTGGTGTGCTGACAAAAATAAAACCATCTTTTTCAACGCCAAAATATATACATTTTTCCTGTAGCCTAATTCATGTCCGAAGGTTAATTAAGCCTGTTTGTGCTTTTACATTTAGTAAAACACACAGTGTTTTTAAACGACACATACAAGTAAATTTTTCCTGGCCATTTGTGGAGCGCAATTTATATCCAAGGGTTACCCAAGCTTGTTACTGGGTTCATTTGGAGTCAAAAACAGGGTGTATATTTATCATATACAGATATCATCATCAAACAGTGTCTGTACATGTTAGAAAAAACAGTGTATCAGACAGAGAGGTGGCATGGCTCTTCACCTGCGAGTGGCAGTGCACAAACATTCCTGGAACAGGCCCAGGTCGCAGCACAGCAAGGGGACGTCGCAGCAGGGGTCACTCGGTGGAGGCCACAACTGCCGCTGTCATCTAGCGGCCGTGTGTTGTTCAGCAACCCAAGGGTTCTTGATTGGTTGACTAGGTCATCCTCTTCCTCCCAGATGACATCTGACAACCCCAGCCAAGAGTCGGTGGGAACCTCAGACACAACCATTAGTTGGCATGGGAGCGGGTCAGCGGCCCTCACCTGTCCTCAGCCTGCCTCTGTCCCATCCGGTTCCCTCAGCCAGAGATCTACTATGTGGTCTGGGCTCAGCGCCACTATATAGCGAGGATGAACAATTTGAGGAGGGCAGTCAGCAGCTACTTGGCAGCGAAGAAATGGGGCCAATATCGCCTGCTTCTTGCAGTAGGCGGCAAAGTATAGATGTGGAGAGTGGCATGGGAGGTCATGTTGTGAGAGGTCAGCCTCGGCATACCAAGACCGGTGCTGAGGACAGCAGTGACGATGAAACACAAATAGATGATGATGTAGCCGACCGCACTTGGGAGCCGGGTGAGGCAAGGATCATCAGGAGAAGAGGGCGTCAGCTTGCGCGTCAGGCAGCAGCGCAGCCAGCAAGTGGGTCGTGTGGCCGTGAGTCAGCAGGATAGCAGCAGTGTGAGGTCGGGAGCCAAGCGGCCACGGGGTAAAAAACCCGCTTCGCAGGTCCAAGAACGTAGCGGCACAGGGGCTCAGCGAGGCAGCGGCGGCAGTAGTCACTCAGTGCGGAGCATTGGCGGTAAAATCCGATACTCGGTGGTGTGGCAGTTCTTTGCTAAGACACCGGAGGAGCCGAATATGGGTATATGTAGAATCTGTGGGCAGAAAGTGAAGCGGTGGTCAGGGAGCTAACGTTGGCAACCACGGCCCTGCGTCAACACATGCAGCGTCACCATCGGTGGCCTGGGAGAAATGTGGCTCAGATGTGGTGGTCCATCCTGCCGCCGCAGCAACAGCAGCAGCACAGACCAGTGGCACGCATGCCATTGCAGCAGTCAAGGCTCCACCACCTCTGCAGAAGGGAGCTGTTTCTCTTTGACATCATCTCCCGGTCCAGATGCTCCATGCTCTCGCTACTCATGGCGCCAGCAGTCGTTCAACGAGGCGATTGCAAAGAGACAACAGTATGCGTCCAACCATCCTAATGTGCAGCAGCTGACCGTGCTCCTGTCCAAGTTGTTGGTATTGCAGTCCCTCCCTTTCCAAATGGTGGACTCTGCACCATTCAGAGAACTAATGGCTTGTGCCGAGCCGAGATGGAGAGTTCCAAGCCGTAATTTCTTTTCCAAAAAGGCAGTACCAGCACTTCATAAATATGTAGAACAGAAGGTGGGTCAGTCCTTGAGCTTATCGGTTTGTTCCAAGGTGCACGGCAGCACGGACGTCTGGAGCTGTAACTACGGTCAGGGCCAGTACATGTCCTTTACGGCCCACTGGGTGAATGTGCTTCCAGCCCAGGCACACCAACAACTTGGACAGGAGATGCCGCTTTCTCCTCCACGTTGTCAAACTGCTGCACCTGCGCCAATATCTGCCTCCTCCTCCTCCACCACCACCACCATCTCAGCCTCCACAAGTACTGCTCCATCATACCACATGTGTAGGGCACAGCGGTGTCACGCAGTTCTACACCTGGCTTGCCTCGGCGAACGAAGTCACACAGGGGAGGAACTGCTCCGCGTCATGCAGCAAGAAATCGATGTGTGGCTTTCTCCGCGCCAACTGCAAATCGGAACCATGGTGACGGACAATGGGAGAAACATGGTGTCCGTGCTGCACCGAGGAGGGATGGTCCATGCGCCCTGCATGGCGCACGTGTTCAATCTGGTTGTGAAAAGGTTCCTGAAGTCTTCCACCGATCTTCAGAACATTCTGAAAATGGCCAGGAAACTATGCATTTACTTTATCCATTCGTACAAAGCCAGGAACACCCTCCTCGAGTTGCAGCGGCAGAACGGCCTCCCACAACACACTCTGATATGCGATGTTTTCACCCGCTGGAATTCCAGCCTGCACATGTTGGACCGACTGTATGAACAGAGAAAGGCCATTAACGATTTTTTGATGATCCAGGCAGACAGAAGTACTCCCCTGTGTAACTTTTATGTCAGCCAGTGGCAGCTCATGCGTGACACCTGCCGTTTGTTGAGGCCATTCGAGGAGGCGACGTTATTTGTCAGTCGCCAGGACTACGGGATGAATAACGTCATTCCACTGCTTCATGTCCTGGAACAGATGCTGAAAAATCTGTCTGGGCAGGGGACTGGAGATGTGGCGACTACATCTCGCGGCCACATGAGTCCGGTGGGGACTGAAATGGAGGAGGAGGAGGAGGACATTGGAGCAGAAGCATTGTCTGGTGAAATGAGTGGATTTTCTACCCAGGTGACAAGAGAGGAGGAGCAGGAGCAGCTGGAGGAGGTGGATGGAGATGAGGAAGACGAGGCAGATGACCCCAAGCACCGTGGCAGTAACAGTGGAAATGGAGGCAGGAGCCCTCGGAGTCACTTGTGCAGATGGCCCGCAGCATGCTTATTTGCCTGGCGAGGTGACAGCCGAATAGTCAGCATCCGGCAGAGGGATGACTTCTGGCTCTCCACCCTATTGGACCCTCGCTACCGGTCCAAATGGGAGCCTTTTCCCAGCTATTGAGAGGGAAGACAAACTCAAATACTATAGGGAAATCCTCCGTAATCAGTTGGCCGCTGTCTATGTGCGGCATCGTCCCTCCTCTGACAGGTCTGACCGGGGGGTTCCTCAGCGCTCACGTACTACTGCCGCTGCTGCTGGGTACGGGGGGGGGGTAGTAGCAGTACCAGCTCCATCAGTAGTAACCTAAGTCTGGAGTCACTGATGAGCAGCTTCCTTCACCCGCCTAGTGAGGAGGGCAGTCGCCAGCAGCAGCAGCAGGACCTGGAGCAGTCCCTGAACCAACAGGTTGTGGCCTACTTGGACAGAACTCTTCCACCTCAGTTAGAAGATCCGCTGGACTACTGGGCAGCCAAACTGGATGTGTGGCCGCAACTTGCCGAGTTTGCAGTGGAGAAGCTGTCCTGCCCGGCCAGTAGTGTGGCATCAGAGTGGGTGTTCAGTGCGGCGGGGGCCATCGTACCCCAAGGAGAACCCGCTTGTCCACGGGAAATGTGGAACGACTGACCTTTGTCAAGATGAATCAGGCGTGGATCGGCCAGGATTTCCACCCACCAATGCCTTAGGCGTCAGTCTGGGTTCAAACTACCTGCCTCAGCCACTATTCTGATGCCGCCACCCGCCTGATGCCACACATCTGCTGACAGTTTCTCCATCTGCCTACCACCATCTTTACCAGGGACTGGTATTGCCACCCACCTCAACACTCTGTCATTGTGCCACTCTATGACCTCATGCTGCTGCTGCTGTTGCTGTTGCCGTGACATCCACACTGTGTCATTGTGCCACTGTCTGACCTCATGCTGCTGCTGTGGCTGCTGCCATGTCCTCCACACTGTGTCATTGTGCCACTGCCTGACCTCATGCTGCTGCCGCCGTGACCTCCGCTCTCAGTCATTGTGCCACTCTGTGGCTTCCTCCTGTTTTGCCACCTCCAGAATGTCATTGTGCCACTGCCTGACCTCATACTGCTGCCGCCGTGACCTCCACACTGTGTGATTGTGCCACTCTGTGGCCTAATACTGTTTTGCCGCCTCCAGAATGTCATTGTGCCACTGCCTGACCTCATACTGCTGCCGCTGTGACCTCCACACTGTGTGATTGTGCCACTCTGTGGCCTAATACTGTTTTGCCGCCTCCAGAATGTCATTGTGCCACTGCCTGACCTCATACTGCTGCCGCCGTGACCTCCACACTGTGTGATTGTGCCACTCTGTGGCCTAATACTGTTTTGCCGCCTCCAGAATGTCATTGTGCCACTGCCTGACCTCATACTGCTGCCGCCGTGACCTCCAAACTGTGTGATTGTGCCACTCTGTGGCCTAATACTGTTTTGGCCGCTCCAGAATGTCATTGTGCCACTGCCTGACCTCATACTGCTGCCGCCGTGACCTCCACACTGTGTGATTGTGCCACTCTGTGGCCTAATACTGTTTTGCCGCCTCCAGAATGTCATTGTGCCACTGCCTGACCTCATACTGCTGCCGCCGTGACCTCCGCTCTCAGTCATTGTGCCACTCTGTGGCTTCCTCCGTGTTTTGCCACCTTCAGAATGTCATTATGCCACTGCCTGACCTCATGCTGCTGTGGCTGCCGCCGTCACCTCCACACTCTGTCACTAATGTTGCCACCTGAGCTCTCAGCTTGTTTGTTTCCAGCTTTTGCTGGCATGACTATCAGGCTACATTCCCGCTTCAGTTTTTTGGTCAGTTTTGCCCTCTTAAGTGCCCAGGGAATTTTATAGTGAAGCGATTCTAAGAGCGGCGGCAGTCATCTGCGTGTCATACTAAACACAACATTGTATGAAGACCAAACCAAGCTCCCTCTGCATATTTAAGCATGGCACAACGTTCTACAGCACCCTGCAGGCTCTGTGCAGCCTGGAAATAGCTGCTTTTTAACGCGATTCGTGCCGAAGTAATTCGGACCGAATTTATTTTTGTCGGAAAATTCGGCGAAGTGACCGAATCGAATTTTTGAGAAATTCGCCCATCTCTAACTATAACTATATCTGTAGATCCTCGGGTCCCAATTATATTTTTTGACAACCAGGCTCTACCTATCTATTGACAAGATTTCTTTTGAACACCTAGGGGTTTCCTTTAAGCAGGGTAAAAAAAAAAAAAAAAAGCGGCTTTGCGGCTTCTGAATTTTATTGAGGTTATTAACCTTTGTTGTGTAGCAACTCTGGTTTGCTCAGGTTGTTTGGCTTGATTTCTTATGTTTCAGAGGTCGGAACCTTATCTGGCGGCTCTTTTCTGGGGCGCAGTCCAGAGGTTCCTGAGTTCTTACTTGATATTTGATATTTGATACTTGATATTTTCTGATGTTATGGACAGAGGCTCCCTAAAAGGCAGCACTCCTAAAGCAACCCAAGTCAGATTGTCAAGGGCCTTCAGAAAATTGATTAGATCACACTCTCTGTTTGATCTCTGGAGGGTTGGACATCCTGGGGAAAAAGAATACACCTTTTTCTCCTATCCTCATAAGACCCACACCAGAATAGATTATTTCCTAGGCAATATCCTATCTCTCCGTATGCTGCAGGGTTCGACTATCGAGCCTATAACGTGGTCGGATCACGCCCCAGTCATGGTCAAGATCAACTTTCGGAACCCTACATGATGTTCCTGTCATTGGAGACTAAATGAAACGTTAATCAAGAACCCTGCACATAGAAAAAAACTAAAAGAAGTACTCTCATCCTATTTTGAACTAAATGCAGGGTCGGTTTCTTCTCTCTCATCCCTTTGGGAGGCCCATAAGGCTGTATTCCGTGGTCAATACATAGCTTTAGGTTCTAAGCTTAAAAAAAACTATGAGGCTAAAGCACTGACTCTCTGAAGCTTCCTGAGAAACTTTGAGAGGAAGATGGCCTCACGACCTAGTCTGACAACCTTGTGCTGTATTGTAACAACCCGTCAAGATCTAAAAGTCATAGCTACACGCAAGGTGGAAAAACTTCTCCTTTATTCCAAACAGGAGTTTTATGACTATGGTAACAAAGCCCATACTATCCTGGCCAGGTAACTTAAAGCTAAAGCTATAAATTCAATGCCATTTGCTCTCCATGATGCAACGGGCACACTGGTGTATGATCCGAATTCAATTACTAAGGTCATCTTTAATTACTTTTCTAAACTATTCCCTCCCATCGGACCTTCCACAGAATGATGGCTAGGCTCGAAAACAAATTAGGGACTTCTTGCAATCCTGCCTTCTCGCCTCCCTCCCACTGAATGTCCCCATTGATATGGATGAACTAGTGACGGTCATAAAAGATCTTCCATCAGGAAAATACTCTGGGCCAAATGGACTCCATTACTTGTACTATAAGGTATACTCTGATATTTTATCCCCCCACTTTACTGACCTCTTTAACTCTTTCCTAAAGGGTTCCCCAATTCCAGAATCAATGTCTCACTCTGACATTACCTTTATCCACAAATCAGGAAAGGATCCAGAAGACAGTGCGAGTTACCGCCCCATTGCTCTCCTTAACTCTGATCTAAAAATTTTTACAAAACTTCTAGCCAACAGGTTAAATAGATGGCTTCATCAACTGATTAATAAAGATCAAGTTGGATTCATACCATCCAGGCAGGGAGGGGACAATACAAGGAGGACAATTGATCCAAAAAATTGCCCAACTTCAATCCAGCAGGCCCTAATTTTTTTGCCTAGATGCCGAAAAGGCCTTTGAAAGCCGGCGCCTTTTAAAAGCTTGAGACCTTGACAACCCAGGGATTTCAAGGCCCTTCTTTAATCGCAAATTAGGGGTCTTTAACAAGGCTTTCTCTTTTTTAAAAACTGTACCTCGGACAGATTCCGGATCAGGAATGGAACCAGACAGGGCTGCCCGTTGTCTCCTCTTCTATTTGACCTATATATAGAGCTTCTTGCAGCAGCAATTAGAGCCAACCCGGATATAAGCACTATAATGGTTAGTGACAAAGAGTTTAAGCTCTCTTTATTTGCTGACGATATACTTCTCACCCTAAGCCCCACATACTACCCTCGCCGTCTTTCATTCCCTTCTTAAAAAATTTGGCAAGCTATCAGGTTACAAATAGTGATGAGCAATTGTGTCAACAATCATTACATAGTTACCTAGTTTGTCAGGCCGAAAAAAAGACATACATCCAGTTCAGCCCATTTTGCTAAAGTGTTGCTAAAGTGTTAAAGTGTTGATGCAGAGGAAGGAAAAAAAAACCCATGACGTAGAAGCCCATTGTCCTGATGTTAGGGAAAAAATTCCTTCCCGACTCGAATCTGGCAAACAGAATAAATCCCTGGAACAACAACCCCTCTCCAGAATCCTGGTCACTAGAACTTATTATTACATCTAGAAATGTATCCAGACACTTCTCCAGAATTCTGGTCACTATAACTTGTTATATTGTATCTAGAAATTTATCCAGACCCTTCTTCAGAATCCTAGTCACTATAACTTGTTAAAATTACACGTTCCAGGAATGCATCCAAGCCCTTTTTTGAACTCTGTTAGTGAATTTCACCATGACAATTTCCCTGGCAAGAGTTCCACAGTCTCACCGCTCTAACAGTAAAGAATCCCTTTCTATTTTATGTAGAAACTTTCTTTTCTCAAGACGTAGAGGATCCCCCTTGTTCTAGAAACAGTCCTGGTAAAAAATAAATCTTTAGCAAGATCTCTATATTTGGCCCTTAATATAATTTAAACATTTTTAAATTTATGTCACCCCCGAAGCCGTCTTTTCCTAAACTAAATAACCCTAACCTTGCTAATCTTCGGGGTATTGCAATCCACCCATCCTTTTTTTAAATTTTTATTGCCCGCGTTTGTTCCTGTTCAAGCTCTACAATTCCCTTTCCTGTGCACTGCTGCCCAAAACTGTACACAATATTCCATGTTTTGGTCTAACCGTGACTTGTATGATGGGAGAATAATGTTCCCATCATGTGCATCTATCCCCCTTTTAAAAACTACCCCAAAGATCCTATTAGCCTTGGCAGCTGCTGCCTGACACTGGCTGTTACAGTTAAGTTTACTGTCCACCAGGATTCCCAAGTCCTTCTTCATGTCACTTTTACCCAGTGTTTTTCCCATGTAATATATAATCATGTAATGGATTTTTTCCTCCCCATGTACGTAACCTTGCATTTATCAGTGTTAAACCTCATCTGCCACTTCTCTGCCCAGGCCTCCAACCCTACCAGATCCCTTTGTAATAACACATTATCCTCTATTGTGTGGATTCCTTTACAGAGCTTAGTATCATCTGCAAAGATCGACATTCTACTGTGCAATCCATATGTAAGATCATTTATGAAAATATTAAAGAGGATAGGGCCCAATACTGAGCCCTGTGGTACCCCACTAGTAACAGGGATCCAGTCTAAGTATGCACCGTTAATTACCACCCTTTGTTTTCTATCAGTGAAAAAGTTGCTTACCCACTTGCACACATTTTCCCCAAGTCCAAGCATTCTCATTTTACTTACCAACCTTTTATGTGGAACAGTATCAAATGCTTTAGAAAAAATCCAAATATAGACATCCAGTGCCCACCCCGATCCAGTCTGGAACTAACTTCTTCATAGAAGCTGATGAGATTAGTTTTTGACAGACCGACCTTCATAACCCTTCGGAATGGCTTTAGTACATTTATTTTCAGTGGGGAAGTCCGGGAAGCATCCCCCTTAAAAAACCCTTAAACTTTTTACCCACAACACGGGTTTAAATTTAAACCGCCTTTTATTTTTCCTGGATCACTTTTTGCCCCTTTTTGAATATTGGACCACTTTTGCTATGCCCAACCCTTTGGGACATATCCCGTTATTATACAATATGTAAATTTTTAAGAAAAAGGGGCCAATCTATGACTTTACTTAACCCCCTTAGGACACGCGGGTGTATACGCCCGGGGCCGGGGGATTTGTCTTTTTTAATCCCCCTAAGGGGGACCCGCACTTTTTCCGGGGTTAAAGAAAAAAAACATTTAAAGTTGGAATTTCCCTCCTTCCCTTTGCCAGAAAAAGGAAGCTCATCCTCCTCGGTAAATATAGTGGAAAAAAAAAAATTGTTTAATGGGTTTTTTTTTTTCCCTCATCACCCTCTATAGTCCCTCCCCCCAAAATTTTTTAAAAAGGGCCAAAAAAACATTTTTTTTTTTTATCTTTTTACTATTTTTTATAGTTTAAAAAATTTTTTGGGGGTTTTTATTTTTAAACTTTCAAAGGCAATACGTCTTTCTTCTCCAGCTTTGCCCCTTTAAATTTTTTTGCATATTTTTTTTTTTTCCCTATATTTTTTTTAAAATTTTTTCCCCCTCTTAACTGCCCTCCTTTTTTAGTGGGTTTAAACGCTTTCTTTTGTTTTTTTTGGGCCTCCTTTACACCCTCTTTTTGATCCACATTGGATTTTTCCTGTTTCAAATTTAAATTTTTTACCATAGGGTATTACCCTCACAGGGGGTCCCTAAGATTTTTTTTAAAGATCCCCCATTTTTTTTTTTGGTTCTGCTATTTTTAAACCCCTTTGTACCATAAATTACGGTTTGGGGCCTCTCTAAGCAGGTTTAAATTACCCTTTCCTAAAATTTCTTTGTTTTTTGGGCCCCAAAGCCCAAAAAGCCCCTATTGAAGGATAAAGGGAAAGTTTATTATATTAGGGTCACAAATTCCCTATTTCCCCCCTCAACCAAAAACCTTTTGGGTTACTCTGTCAGTTATTACCCTTTAATTAAGTCTAAAAAGGCCCTTTTCCTCTAGTGGGTTTCCTTCACCTTTTGGGGAAAGGTAATTATTTTTAGTTATAGACAAAAAATTTTCCCTTTTGTGAGAGCTAAAAGGTTTTCAGTTTCCCCAAAATGAGTCTGGGTATTTTTAATTTTCCCATAATAACAACCCTTCCCACGTCAAAAAAAGGTGCATTTGGGGGGCCCCTGACTGCCCCCCAGCCCACGCCCCTTTGCCTACATGGGGTGCTCCCCCTAAGGGCGGGACCCAACTGGACGACAGCCCCAAATTCTCTAATAAAAGACGGTCAGGGAAAACACAGAGCCCCAATCATCTGGGCCCTAAAGGGTGCAGTAACATAACCAAAAAACTTTGGGCAAACAAATGGCAAAAAAACCGGGGTCAAAACACAGTCAGGAGCGCAGTAAAAAACGGAGGCAAAACGAGGCCAAAACAGGCCGAGGTCAGAAACCCCGCAGGAAAGGGGGCCAAAAAAGACTAAAAAGGGAAAGAATAAGGGAAAAAACCTTTGACAGACAAAACCTGGAAAGGGAAATGAGGAGTTTTGAAAGGGCCGTCCGGACACCGCCTCCCTAGCTGTTGGGGTGCCATCCGGGGCCCCCCTAAAGGGCCGAAACACACCCCCCAGTGGGGGAGGCTGCAAAAGCTGTCACTCCCCGGCCCGACAGCAAACCTCCCGGGTGTTTTGGGGGCCAACCTATTAACCCCTTTTCAGTCGTTTTCATTAAAAAGGGGGAGGCCGCCCCGATAAACAAAACCTGAAAACAACCTCATTCTGATTTTTGCTTCATCTATTTTCCCGAAAAGCATATTTTTCTATGGTTCTGTTATATTTGGGGGGCCCATAGCAGACTCCTAATTTTAAAATTTTATTACTGTTTCTACCCCCAATTTTTTATTTTTTCCCCTAAAATTCCACCTGTTCATTACCTGTACCTAATCTTCCCGCATGTTGGGTTCAGACAGGGTTTTAAAAATAGAGACAGACCCTCCCCCCTTCCGGGGGTGTACGGTCACTTCTAAATAGAAATGTAAACCCCCGGGAAGTTAAACCCCCCAGTCTTAGCTCTCGTCCAGCATTCCCCCAGTTATCCCCACTAAAGGCATAACAATCATTATTGGGGCGATAGTCGATATCGGGAATTTTTCCAAAGTCGATAGCCGATAGTCGATTATCGCCGATGACCAATAAAGTCAAAGGGAAAAGGAACAACACTTTTTCTTAAAAACCCCCAAAAAGGTGAGGGGAAAAACTGGGAATTAAAATCCACAACAGTGAACTTGATATATTCTACATCTTAGGCCGACAATTTTAAACTATAAAAGTCACAGAAAAAAAATTTATAGGGTAAAATAATTCATTATTTTTTAGTGTTAAACGTTTGGGATTGGGTATCGAGATCGAGCGAAGTCCCCCTTTTCATAAGGTTTTTTGATATTGAGCATCGATTAAAGAAACGATTTCCATTAAAAGGGCTATGGGAGAGCAACAACCCCCTTCATTATTACACCCAAAAAAAGGCTGGGGAAAAGGGGAAAAAAAAAATCCACAACATCAAAAAGGATACGTGCCAATCTTAGGCAACACCCTTTTGGTTTTAAAAATCACAGAAAAAAATCCCCAGACCATTCAAAAATCCCTTCTTTAAACCCCAGCCTACAAATGTTTACGAAATTTTTCGACAAAGTTTAAAAACGGCAAGGTTTTTAAAGGGGATCGAAAATTTTAAAATCATGCGATAATTAGGCTCAAAATCTGTGCATCATCTATTAAGATCGCGCCTTTTTTGGGGCTTCCTGTAATTTTGGGGGCCAGCAAATCAGATTACAGAATAGAGCAGGGTGAGATGTGTGTGCGACGTCATGACTGGGATGTGTATGGTTGCGATTGGCTGGAAAAATCACATGACCTCGTTTTACATAGAACAGCGTTTCCTGTTTCAGCCTCAGTGTCTCTCAGCGTCTCATAGGGATAGGACCTGCGCTCTGCCTGTGGCCAAACAGCTCATCGAAATTAGTCTATTTCTGCACAGAGAAACCTCTACTATTAGCTGTGATCCTTCCAATTTATTTAGATTAGAGATTTGAAGATTTTATGTAGTTAGCTAGAGAATTTTAAAGCAGCATCTACCGCTGTAAATCACGGCGGTGAGAGCGGGGGGGTGGGGGCGCGGGCAAACACAGACAAGCTCTATCTATAAAGAACACTGGATAAAGTTCACCAAGACTTAGTGTAGACATTGTAGTGGAATATCTTTATTATTAACAGTTTGCTATTGAAATATTTCCTGGATATTGGCAGCCTGAACTTATATTGGATACACATCATTTCTAGTAACTGCAGGTCTCTTTGTTAGCTGCAAAACTCCACTTTTATTATCAGTATACATTTCAGATAGGTGTTCATTTTAAATTTTACCCATTACACCTGTGACTGTTGATATATCCACCTTGCACTTAAATTACAATCCAGCAATCTTGTAGTCAGCACAGGTTGTTTGTTGCCAAAAATACCGTGTATCGTACGAAAACATCACAGTTACGTGTTTTTTGACTTTTGCGCACCCAGCACTGTTCATTGACGCAGCATCTACGTAAATCTTAAAACAGCA
Organism: Phyllomedusa bahiana; assembly: GCA_025379985.1. Lineage (NCBI taxonomy): Eukaryota > Metazoa > Chordata > Amphibia > Anura > Hylidae > Phyllomedusa > Phyllomedusa bahiana. The sequence goes on from JAODAL010000683.1 coordinate 109,789, forward strand.
ATTCTATATTCACCACAGGTGAATTGAAAGGTGCAAAAAATACCGTTTATTATATCAAAACATAACAGTTACGTGTTTTTTGACTTTTGCACACCCAGCACTGTTCATTGACGCAGCATCTACGTAAATCTTAAAACAGCAATTCTATATTCACCACAGGTGAATTGAAAGGTGCAAAAAATACAGTTTATTATATCAAAACATAACAGTTACGTGTTTTTTGACTTTTTTCACCCAGCACTGTTCATTGACGCAGCATCTACGTAAAACTTAAAATACCTGCAATTCATATCACAACAGGGTGAATTTGAAAGGTGCAAAAAATAACGTTTATAATTCAAAACATTAACAGTTATTTGTTTTTTTTTACTTTGCGCACCCAGCACTTTCATTAGACACGCAACCATCTAAGTAAAACATAAAACACCAATTCTATATTAACCACAGTCAGACATGCATAAGGTGCAAAAATACCGTTTATTATATCAAAAACATAACAGTTACGTGCTTTTTTTGACTTTTGCGCACCCCAGCCCTGTTTCATTGAGACGCAACATCTACGTAAATCTTAAAACACAAATTCCTATACTTCACCACAGGTGAATTAAAGTGCAAAAAATACCGTTTAATGTATACCAAAACATAACAGAATACTGGTTTTTCTGTCTCCACTTTGGCGCAGTCCAGCTTTGAGTCATAGAGCCACCTTGCACTTAATCTAGAAAACAGCAATTTTTTAGACACCGCAGGTGTATTTTCATATGTTCAAAAAATACCTTTTCTTATCCATATACATTACAGTTAGTGTTTTTTTCACTTGGGCGCAGGCCAGCTTTGTTCATAGAGCCACCTTGCACTTAAATTTGAATACAGCAATTTTGTAGTCACCTGCGGTGTATTTCATAGGTGCAAAAAATACCTTTTCTTATCCGTATACATTACAGTTAGGTGTTTTTTTCACTTGGCGCAGGCCAGCTTTGTTCACTAGGCCAACCTTGCACATTAATTTTGAAATACAGCAATTTTTGTAGTCACCGGCAGGTTTATTTTCATAGGTGCAAAACGCCACGTTTTAATTATCTTGTATACCTTTCAAATATGGTGTAATTTTTTCACGTTCTCGCTTGCAGGGCCAGTCTTAGTTCATAGAGCCACGTTGCCACTAAATTTAGCATATACACAAATCTCTAGAAGGTTTCCAGTGTATTTTCGTAGGCGCAAAAACATACCATCTTATTATTACCGTATACATTTCAGAAGGGTGTATTTTTCACTTTGGCCGCAGGCCAGCTTTCTGTTCATAGAGCCACCTTGCACTAAATTTGCCAATACAGAAATTTCGTCGTCACCGCAGGTGCTATTTCATAGGTGCAAAAGATACCCTTTTCTTATCCGTAACGTTTCAGTTAGGTTTTTTTTTCACTATTGGCGCAGGCCAGCTTTGTTCCTCAGAGCCACCTTGCACCTGAAATTTGAATACAGCAATTTTAGTAGTCACAGTAAGGTGTATTTCATAGGTGCAAAACTCCACTTTAATTTTCCGTTTACATTTCAGATAGGTGTTTTGTTTCACTTTGCGCAGCCAGCTTTGTTCAAAGAGCACCGTGCACTTAGATTTGAATACAGCAATTTTGTAGTCACCGCAGGTGTATTTCAATAGGTGCAAAAACTCCACTTTTAATATCCGCTATACATTTCAGGATAGGGTGTTTTTTTCACTTTGACCGCAGGCCATCTTCTTCACAGAGCCCACCCTTGCAACTTAAATTGATACAGCAATTTTGTAGTCACCGCAGGTGTATTACATAGTGCAAAACTCCCACTTTTAATTATCCGTAGCATTTCAGATAGGCTGTTTTTTTCACTTGCGCAGGCCAGCTTTGTTCATAGAAGGCCTCCTTGCACTTAAATTTGAATACAGCATTTTGTAGTCACCTGCAGGTGATTTCATAGGTGCAAAAAATACCTTTTCTAGCCTAAACATTTCAGTTAGGTGTTTTTTTTCACTTTGGCACAGCCCAGCTTTGATCCTAGAGCCACCTTGCACTTATAATTTGAATACATCAATTTTTGTAGTCACTACAGGTATAAATTCAGAGTGTCAAAACTCCACTTTTAATATCCGTATACATTTCAGATAGTGTTTTTTTTCGACTTTGGCGCACGCCACATTGTTATAATAGAGCCACATTGCACTTAACATTAGAATTCAGCAATTTTCTAGTCACCGCAGAGTGTATTGCTCATAGGTCGCAAAACTCCCACTTTTAATATCGTTATACATTTCAGATAGTGGTGTAATATTCACTTTGGCGGCAGGCCAGACGTTGTTTATAGAGCCACTTGCACTCTTAATTTAGAATACAGCAATTTTCTCGGGTCACTCCGCAAGGTCTATATTCATAGGTGCAAAACTGCCACTTTTATTATCCGTATACATTGCAGATAGGTTTTTCTTTTTCACTTTGCGAGGGCGCATGCCAGCTTAGTTCACAGAGCCACCTTGCACTTAAATTATCGAATATACAGCAATTTTTGATAGTCACACGCAGGTGTATTATCATAGGTGCAAAAAATACCTTTTAATTATCCGTTACAATTTCAAATAGGAGTGTTTTTTTTCACGTTATGGCGCAGCCAGCTTTGTTCATAGGAGCCACCTTGCACTTAAATTTGAACATCCAGAAAATTTGTAGTCACCGCATAGTGTTATTTCATAGGTGCAAAACTCCACCTTTATTATCCGTATACCATTTCAGATAGGTGTTTTTTCACTATTGGTCGCAGGCCATGCTTTGTTCACAGAGCCACCATGCACTTAATTTGAATACAGTCGCATTTTGTAGTCACCGCAGTGTATTTTCATAGGTGCAACAAAAATACCTATTCTTCATCGTATACATTTCAGTTAGGTGTTTTTAATCACTTCTTGGCGCATTCCCAGCTTGCTTCATAGCACGCCACCTTGCACTTAAATTTTGAATCTACAGTCAATTTTGAGTAGCTCACCGAGTCACCCGCATGTGTATTTCATAGGTTGCAAAACTCACTTTTATTATCTGTAACATTTCAATGGTGTTTTTTTCACTTTGGCGGCAACCACTTTGTATCATATACAGCACTTGACACTTCAAATCTTGAATACAGCAATTTTGGTAGTCACCGCAGGTGTATTTCTCATAGGGCAAAAAATTACCTTCTAATATTATTACCGTATACATTTCAGATAGGAACTTTTTCACTTTGGCGCAGGACAGCTTTGGCGTTCACAGAGCCACCATGCACTTAAAATTTTGAATATAGCAATTTTGTAGTCCACCCAGCTGTATTTCATAGTTGCCAAAATCTCCACTTATATATCCGTCAATACATCTTCAGATAGGTGTTTTTTCACTTTGGCACACAGGCCATCTTTGTTTCATAGAGACACCTTGCACTTAATTATTGAATAAACATTTTTTGTAGTCACCGTAGTTTGTCATTCTTCATAGAGGGGCAAAAAACATACCCTTTATTATCCGTATACATTTCAGATAGGTGTTTTTTTTACTTTGGCGCAGGCCAGCTTTTTTCAATAACCAACTTGCACTAAATTTGAATACAAGGTCAAATTTATGTAGTCACCGAGCTGGTGTAATTTGCATAGGTCGTGCAAAAACTCAACTTTTATTATTCCGTGTACAATTCAGATAGTTGTTTTTTTTTCACTTGGGCTGCAGGCCAGCTGTTGTTCATAAGCCACCTGCAGCTTAAATTTGAAATGACAGCAATTTTCTGTAGTCACCGCAGGTGTATTTCCAATACGGTGCAAAAAATACCTTTTATTATCCGTATACATTTCATATAGGAGTCTTTTTTCAACTTTGCGCAGACAGCTTTGTTCACATAACCCACCTTGGCACTTAAATTTGAAATACAGCTAATTTTGTAGTACACCGCAGGTGTATTTCATAGGTCTGACAAAACTCCACTTTTATTATCCGTATACATTTCAAATAGGTTTTTTTTCCACTTTGGCAACAGGCCAGCTTGTTCATAGAGCCAACATGCACTTAAATTTGAATATAACAATTATGTAGTCAACGCAGTTGTATTTCATAGGTGCAAAAAATATCTTTTATTATCCGTATACATTTCAGATAGGTGTTTTTTTTCACATTGGCGCAGGCCAGCTTTGTTCATAGAACCACCTTGCACTTAAATTTATACAGAAATTTTTGTAGTCACATTGCAGGTGTATTTCAGTAGGTGCAAAAAATACCTTGATTATCTGTATACATTTCAGTTAGGTGTTTTTTCAACTCTGTGATCTTTCTTTTCCTTGTCGCAGGCAACTTTGTTCATAGAGCCACCTTCCTCTTAAATTTGAATACAGCAATTTTGTAGTCACCGCAGTGTATTTCATAGGGTGCAAGACTCCAATCTAATTATCGTATACATGTTCACTATCAGATGTTTTGTTATTTATTCACCTTATGCGACGCAGGCCACTTAGTTCATAGAGAGCAAGCCTTGCACTTAAATTTGAATACAGCAATTTTGTATCACCGCAGGTGTATTTCATAGGTGCAAAACTCCAATTTTATTATCTGTATACATTTCAGATAGGTCTTATTCACTAGGCGCAGGCAGCTTTGTTCATAAGACCACCTTGCAAACTAAACATTTGAAATACAGCAATTTTCTGCTAAGTTCACTGCAGTTAGTATTTCATAGGTGCAAAACTCCAGCTTTTATTATCCGTATACATTTCAGAAGGTCTGTTTTTTTTTTCACTTTGGCGGCAGGCCAGCTTAGTTTCATCTAGCCACCTTGCACTTAAATTTGCGCGAATAACAGCAATTCTTTGGCGTAGTCACACAGGTGTATTTCATGGGGGGCAAAATACTAAATTTTATTACCGTATATATCATATAGGTGTTTTTTTCACTTTGGCCGCAGGCCAGCTTTTTTCACTAAGCCAACCTTGCACTTAAATATTTGAATACCTACTTTTATTATCCTATAATTTCAGATAGAGTGTTTTTTTGTCACTTTGGCGCAGACCAGTTTGTTCACAGAGCCAACCTTGCACTTAAATTGTGAATACAGGCAATTTTTTTACTGACATCGCAGGTGAATTCATACGGTGCAAAACTCCACTTTTTATTATCTGTATAAATTTCAGTATGGCGGAGTGTTTTTTCTCACTTTGGCAGCAGGCCACTTTTTTTCTCAGAGAGCCACCATGCACTTAAATTTGAATACGAGCAATTTTGTAGTCACTGCAGGGTGACTTTTCGGATAGGTGCAAAACTCCACTTTTTACCTATCCGTATACATTTCATATAGGTGTTTCTTTTCACACTTTGGCGAGACAGGCCCTGCTTTGTTTCATAGAGCCTACCTTGCACTTAAAATTATGAATACAGTCAATTTTGTAGTTCCCCGCATTATATTGTCATAGATTGCAAAAAATAACCTTTTAATTATCCGTATACATTTTCAGGTAGGTGGTTTTTTTTCACTTGGCGCAGTCCATGCTTTGTTCATAGAGCCACCTTGCACATTAAATTTGAATACAGCAATTTTGTGCTCACTGACAGGTGGTATTTAATAGTGTGTCAAAACTCCACTTTTTTATTATCCCGTATACATTACAGATAAGGAGTGTTTTATTCACTTGCGGCACAGGCCTGCTTTGTTCAGTAGAGCCACCTTGCGACTTAAATTTTGAATACAAAGAATCTTTTGTAGTCACCGCAGCGGTGTATTTCATAGCGTGCAAAAATTACCTTATTATTATCTCCGTATACATTTTCAGATAGGAGACTTATTTCACATTGGCGGACAGACAGCTTTGTTTCACAAACCACCATACACTTAATTTTGAATACAGTCCAATTTTGTATCTCACCTCAGGTTATTTTCATAGGTGCAAAACTCCACTTTTATTTATCTATACATTTCAATAGTCTGGTATTTTCACTTTGCGGCTACAGGCCAGCTTTGTCTTCATCAGAGCCACCTTGCACTTAAATTTGAATACAACAATTATTGTAGTCCACCGCGTTGTATGATCATAGGAGTTCCATAAAAATTACCTTTTATTATCCGTATACTTTCAGATAGGTTATTTTTCCTTTGGTGCGAGCAAGCCAGCTTTCTGTTCATAAAGACCCCCTTGCACTTAAATTTGAATACGCAACATTGTAGTATACCGCATGTGTATATCATAGGAACAAAACCACTTTTATTACCGTAATACATTTCAGATAGTGTTTTTTTCACTTCTGCGGCACAGGTCAGACCCTGTTCATTAGAGCCATCCTATGCACTAAATCTGAATACGGCACTTTCTAGTAGTCACACCGCATGTGTATTTTCATAGGTGCAAAAATCCACTTTTACCCTATACAATTCCCAGATAGGTGTTGTCTTTTTCACTTGCGCAGGCCCACAGCTTTGCTATAGAGCCACCTTGCACTTAAATTTGGAACACAGCCAACTTCTGTATCACCGCAGGTGTAATTTCATAGGTGCAAAGTCTCCACTTTTAGTATCTGTTATACAATTTCATAATAGGTGTTTTTTTTTTTCACTATTTGAGTGCAGCAGGCCAGCTTTGTTCATACAGAGCACACCCTTGCACTTAATTTGAATACATCAATATTTGTATTCACCGCAGGTGTATTTTCGTAGGTGCAAAAACATACCTGTTATTATACGCGGAAGCATTTCAAGATAGGTGTATTTTTTCACTTGGCGCAGGTGCCAGGTTGTTCAATTAGAGCCCCCTTGCACTTAAATTGAATACAGCAATTTATGTAGTCACCGCAGGTGTATTTCATAGGTGCAAAACTCCACATTTATTACCCCGTGATAATTTTCAGATAGTGGTTTTATCTTTCACTGTGGCGCTGGCCAGTTTTTCATAGAGCCACCCTTGCACTTAATTTGAATACAGAAACATTCTTTGTAGACAACCGCGCGCAGGTGTAATTTTCATAGGCGATGCAAAAAATACCTTTTATTATCTGTATACCATTTCAGATAGGCGTTTTTTTTTGTCACTTTTGCACAGGCCGGCTTTGTTCATAAGCCCACCTTCACTAAAATTTGAAATACAGCAATTTTGTAGTCCACCGCACGTGTATTCTCATGAGGTGCAAGAAACTCAACTTTTATATCCCTGTACAATTTCAGAATAAGGTGTTTTTTTTGATTTCACTTCTGGCGCATGGCCAGCTTTGTTCAAAGAGCCAGCCTTGCGCAACTTAAAATTTGAGATCAACAGCAATTTTGAATTCACCGCAGGTGTTTTTTCCATAGGTGCCAAACCTCCACTTTTATTATCATGTATACATTTCAGATAGATGTTTATCTCACTTTGGCGCAGGCCAGCTTTTTATCATAAGCCACCTTGCAACTTAAATTTTAACTACACGCAATTTTGTAGTCACCACGTGTATTCATCAGGTACAAAACTCCACTTTTACTATCCAGTATACATTTCAAGATAGGTTTTTTTTCACTTTGGCGCATGGCCAGCTTTGTTCATAGAGCTACCTTGGTACTTAAAAATTTGAACACAGCAATTTTTGTAGTCCCCGCAGTAATTTCAATAGATGCAAAAAATACCTTTTATTATCCGTATGACATTTCGATAGGTGGTTTTTTTCACTTTGTGCAACAGCCAGCTTGTTTCTCAATAGAGCCACCTCTGCACTAAAATTTGAACAATATAGACAATTTTGTAGACACCGCAGTTGTATTCATAGGTGCGCAAAAAATACCTTTTAATTATCCGTATACATTTCACACGATAGGTGTTTTTTTTAACTTGGCGCAGGCCAGATTTCGTTCATAGCAGCCACCTTGCACTTAAATTTTTTAATACAGCAATTATTGTAGTCACCGCAGGTGTATTTCATAGTGCAATAACTCAACTTTTATTATACCATGTACATTTCAGATAGGTAGTTATTCTTCACTTTTGCGCAGGCAGCTTTGTTCATATGAGCCACCTGCACTTAAATTGAATACCAGCCAATTTTGTGTCTGTTAGTCACCCAGTGTATTTCATAGGTGCAAAAAAATACCTTTTAATAATCTCGTATACATTTCAGAAGGGTCTTTTTCACGTTTGGCGGCAGTACAAGCTTTGAGTTTTACGAGAACCACCTTGCTCTTAAATTAAATACAGCACATTTTGTAGGTCACCGACAGGTGGTCCCTTACATAGGTGCAAAACTCCCACTTGTTATTACCGTCATAACATTTCGAATAGGTGTCTTTTTTTCACTTTGGCACCGCCAGCTTTGTTCATAGAGCCACCTTGCACTTAAATTTGAATACTACAATTTAGTAGTCACCGGCATTTGGTATTCATACGGGTGCAAAAAATACTTATACTATCCGTATACATTTCAGATAGCGTGTTTTTTTTTCACTTTGGCGCAGGCCAGCTTTGCGTTCATAGAGCCACCTTGCACTATAAATTTGAATACACAATTTTATAGTCACCGCAGTGTATTTCATTAGGTGCAAAACTCCACTTTTATTATCCGTAATACATTTTCCAGATAGGTGTTCTTTTTTTTTCACACACCTTTTGGGCGCAATCCAGCATTTGTTCATAGAAGCCACCTTGCACTTAAATTTAACTACAGCAAGTTTGAGTCACCGCAGGTGTATTTCATAGGAACAAAACTCCACTTTTAGTACCCGTATACATTTCAGATCAGTGTTTTTTTTCACTTTGGCACAGGTCAGCTTTGTTCATAGAGCCACTTTGCACTTAAATTTGAATACAACACTTTTGTAGTCACCGCAGGTGTAATTTCATAGTGCAAAACTCACTTTTATTATCTGTATACAATTCATAAAGTGTTTTTTTCACTTTGGCGCAGGCCAGCTTTGTTCATAGAGCCACCTTGCACTTAATTTTGAATACAGCAATTTTGTAGTCACTGCAGTGTATTTTCGTAGTGCGCAAACAAAAATACCTGATATTATAACGTATAACATTTCAGATAGGTGTCATTTTTCACATTTGGCGCAGGCCATGTTTGTTCATAAGCACCTTGCCCATAAATTTCACGAAACAGCAATTCTCAGAGTATCCGCAGGTGTATTTCATAGGTGCAAACAAATAACCTATTTCTATTTATTCCGTATACATTTCGATAGGGCGTTTGTTTTTTCACTTTTGCACAAGGCCACCTTTGTTCACAGAGCCCCCCTTGCTCTAAAATTCTGAAAATACAGCAATTTTGTAGTCCACCCCAGATGTATTCATAGGTGACAAAAAAATGCCTTTTATTATCCTATACAATTCAGATAGGTGTTTTTTTTACTTTTGCGCAGGCCGATTTGTTCATCAGAGCACCTTGCACTTAAATTTTGACATATATCCTATTTTTATACAGTCACCGCAGGTGTATTTTTCCATACATTTGGCAAAAAATACCCTTTTATTATCCGTCATACATTTCAGAAAGTGAGTCTTTTTTCCACTTTGGAGCTGGACAGCTTTGTCTTCACAGAGCCACCTCTGCACTTAAATTTGAATAAGCATTCTTTGTAGTCACCGAGCATGTGTAAATTCCATAGGTGCATAAACGCCACTTTTATTATCCCGTACTACATTACAGATAGGTGTTTTTTTTCACTTTGGCACAGGCCTGCTTTGTTCATCAGAGCCACCTTAGCACTTAAATTTGAATACACACAAAGTTGTATTCACCGCAGTTTGTATTTCCATAGGGGCAAAAAAACCTTCTATTATCCGTATACATTTCAGAATAGGTGATTTATTTACTTTGTGCGGCAAGGCCAGCGTTGTTCATAGAGGCCACCTTGCACTTAAATTTGACATACAGCAATTTTGTAGTCACCGCAGGATGCGTACTATTCAATAGGTGACAAAACTCAACTATTATAATCCGTGCACTACAATTTCAGATAGGTGTTTTTTCTCAACCATTGGCGGCACGGCCACTTTGTCACTAGAGCCCACCTTGCACTTAAATATTGAATACAGGCAATTTTCTAGTCACCGCTTAGTGTATTTCATAGTGCAAAAATACTTTTATTATCCGTATACATACTCAGATAGGAGTCTATATTTCACTTTAGGTCGCAGGGCAGCTTTTCTTCCAGAACCACCTACACTTAAATTTGTATAAAGCAATTTTGTATTAACCGCAGTTGTATTTTCATAGGTGCAAAAAATACCTTTTATTATCTCGTATAACAGTTTTCAAGATAGTTGTATGTTTTTTATCTTTTATTACTTTGGCGCAGCCCAGCTTCGTTCAATAGAGCCACCTTGCCCTAAATTTGAATACAGCAATTTATGTAGTCACCGCAGTGTAATTTTTATAGGTCTGGCAAAACTCCACTTTTTTATCCGTAAACATTTCGAGATAGGTGTTATTTTTTCAACTTTGGCGCAAGCCACATTGTTCATAATCCACCTTGCACTTAAAGTTGGAATACGGCAATTTTGTAGTCACCGCAGTGTATTTCAATAGGGTGCAAAACACACATTTATCATCCCGTATACATTTCATGATAGGTGCGTTTTTCTTTTTCTCACTTTGCCGCAGGCCAGCTTTGTTCATAGAGCCACCTCTAGCACTTAAATATAGAATGACAGCAATTTTTATTCACCGCACTTGTATTTCTTATTTGCAAAACTCCAGTTTTATTTTCTGTAAAAAATACATTTTCACATAGGTGTTTTTTCAATCACTTTTGTCACGGTGGGGGGGCCAGCTTTGTTCATAGAGCCACCTATAGCACTTAAATTTGAATACAGCAATTATTTTTAAGTCACCGCAGGTGTATTTCACTAGGTGCAAAACTCACCTTTTATTATCCGAATACATTTCAGATAGGTGTTTATTTTTTCATCTTTCTTCGCAGACAGCTTTGTTTCATTGAGCCACCTTGCACTTAAATTTGAGAATACAGTAATTTTTTGCGTAGTCACCGCGCAGGTGTATTTCTAGGTGCAAAACTCCACTTTTATCTATCCGTATACATACAGATAGGTGTTTTTTTTCACCTATGGTCTCAGGGCCAGCTTTGTACATCAAAGCCACCTTGCACTTACATTTGAATACAGCAATTTTGGAAGCTCACCGAGCAGGTGTACTTTCATAGGTGCAATCAAATACTTTTTATTATCCGGATACATTTCAAATATATTTTCTTTCGTACTTTTGCGCAGCCAGCTTTGTTCACAGAGCCACCTTGCACTTACAATCTTGAATACAGCAATTTTTGTAGTCACCGCAGGTGTATTTCATAGGTGACACAACTCCAGTTTTATTATCTGTATTACATTCAGATAGGTCTTTTCTTTCACTTTTGGAGCGCAGCGTCAAGCTTTTGTTACATAGAGCCCACCTTGCACTTATAAATTGAATACACGCAATTTTGCGTATCATCGGCATGCTGTAATTTCAAAAGTGCATAACTCCACTTTTATTATCGAATACCATTTCCACGATAGGTGTTTTTTTTTACTTTGGCGAAGTGGCAGCTTTTTTTCTCATTGAGCCACCTTGCACCTAAATTTGAATACAGCAAAGGTTTTGTAGTCACCGCTGGCTGTTTTTTATAGGTGCAAACCTCCACTTTTATTTATCGTATACATTTCAGATAGGTGTTTTTTCCACTTTGTCGCAGCCAGCTTTGTTCATTGAGCCACCTTGCACTAAAATATGAATAAAATAGGAATTTTATAGTCACCGCAGGTGTATTACATAGGTGGCAAAACTCCACTTATATTATCCGATGCATATCAGTATGAAGTGGTTTTTTCTTCACTTTTCGCGCGCAGGGCAGCGCTTTGTTCATTGAGCCACCTCTGCACTTAAATTTGAATACAGCAAATTCTTGGAGTCACGCTCTGTGTTTTCTTATTAGGTGCAAAACTCCACTTTTATTTATCCTATACAATTCACGACAGGTGTTTTTTCACTTATGTCGCAGCCAGCGTTGTTCATTGAGCACCTTGCACTTAAACTATTGAAATACAGCAATTTGTAGTCAACCGCAGGTGGTAATTTTCTATACATGCAAACACTCCACTTTTATAATCCGTATCACATTCAGACTAGGTGTTTTTATTCACCTTGAGCGCAGGCCAGCTTGTTCATAGAGCCACCTTGCACTTGAAATATTGAATACAGTTAATAGTTCTTACGTCACCCACAGGTGTATTTCGATATGTGAAAAACGCACTTTTTATTATCCGATACATTTTCAGATAGATGTTTATTTTCCAGTTTGGCGCACCTCCAGCATTGCGTTTATAGAGCCATCTTCACTTAAATTTGAATACAGCAATTTTTGTAGTCACCGCAGTGTATTTCATCAGGTCAATAATAACTTTTTATTATCACGTGCTGCATTCAGATCTAGGTGGTCTTTAATTCACTCGTCTGGCGCCAGGCCAGCTTTGTTCATACAGAGCCAACTTATGCCACTTAAATTTGAGGAAATACACGCAATATTTTAGTCACCGCCTGGTGTATTACATAAGTTGCAAAACCACCCCTCGCCACTTTTAACTTATCTGTATACATTTCCGATAGGTGTTTTTTTTTTCACTTGGCGCAGCGCCAGCTTTGTTTATAGAGCACCTTGCCTTAAGATTTGAATACAGTGTCAATTTTGGTAATCACTGCAGGCTTTTAGTTTCATAGTGCCGAAAAATACCTGTTTATTATCCTGATTTCATTATTCAGATAGTGTTCTTTCACTTTGCGGACGCAGGCAGCATTGTTCATAGAGGCCACCTTGCACTTATATTTGAATACAGCAATTTTGTATGTCCTGCAGGTGTATTTCATAGGTGCAAAACTCCACTATATATTAATCCGTAAACATTTCAGTATAGGTGTTTTTTTTCACCTTGCGCAGGCCAGCTTTGTTTCCGTGCCACCTTGCACTTAAAACTCTTTGAATACAGCAATTTTTCTAGTCACCGCAGGTGTAATTTCACTAGGTGCAAAAAATACCTTTTTTTTATCAGTATACACATTTCATATAGGTGTTTTTATCACTTTGGCGCAGGCCAACTTTGTTCATAGAGCCACTTTCGCACTTAAAATTTGAATACAACACTATTGTAGTCAACCGGCAGGTGTACTTGGATAGGTGAGTGAAAAACTACAGTATTGTTATCCGAATAGTTTTTAAATAGCTGTATGCCACTGGTGCGGCTCTAGCTTTTCCAATAGCCAATTGTCATTGCTAGCAAAAACCACAATTTGTCAATCCATAGTAACATTCTGAATCGTTTTATTGGGCTCTTGACATCTCCCATTCGGACAGCAGATAGTGCACTTGCATGATAATTCTATGTTGACAAAAACTATCATTCACTAGTCCTTACCGGCATTTGACAAACTCCCTTGGACTGAAGGGTTAAAAAAAAAAACAAAGACACTGTTGCCTTCTGTACTTCCGGTTCGCCAACAGACCGCATTCAAGAGTATTCCAAGAAACATTTCAGTTAATAATCCTAGTTTGGCTGTAAGGAAATTAGAGGGATTTTTAAAGAAATACTCTTTGCTTGCCTTCTTTAATAAGAGACTTTCCAAAAACTCTGTCCATACCGTCCAAATTTTTATCTTTCTGAACATGGATGTAAATGCAGGTGTAAGCGAGCAAAGATGGGTGAAGGCCATGGAGGACTAGAGTAGGAGAGAAGTGCTCCTTCCAGGCTGGCGAGACAACACGCAAAGCCCAGGCCTGATCGTCGTTGCATGGACCATCAGGGCCTGTCATCGCTGGTGTCAGTGGCCCCTGTGAATCTCTGTTAACGAACAGCGTCGTCAATCTGTTCTTTCAGTGGTTTAATGCAACCTGCATCCCAGCCAGTGCTTTTCCTCATCGTCCTCCCAGTCCACGTCCCACCAAATGACGGTCATCATCATCAACAGCATCCCTTCCAACATGAAGCAAGGCACCCAAATGTCACTCTTGTACCCACCACTATGAATAATCCATTTCTTGAAGAACCTTCTTTGAATGCACATAATTCGGTTGGGTCAGAAAGCCATTTTCCAAGATCAAGAGGAGCCAAAGAGGATGATTTTGTCTGCTCCTGATGCCCAGTGATAAATGATGCCATCCCGAGAGGAACTGTGCCGGTCAATCGGCAAAAATCCCGGGCGGTTGGCAACGCACTTTCAGTGTGCCACTGTGCTTGTAGCCCCGCAGCTCCGGGATTACAGACATGTCAGGACGACCAAGCACCTGTTATGATGATGATGATGACGTCATTGAGCGGCCATCACTCTCGCTCAACTGTGCTCCTTTTCACTGCAGGAATTTGCTTGCGAGAGCGCTTCACCACTGGACTAGGAGGCGAAGACGATGGGGTAGTGGTCATACGTCTCCCCGCCTCATGAAAATGGAGACGGGCAAGTCACAGAATTCCGCATGACTTATATTCCCCGACCACGCCGACGTCAGCGGCTATCCCGCCTCCCGCTTATTCGTCGTCAAAAAGTGTCCAGCGTACCACTCAAGCCTGGGCCTTCTTTGGAGCACGCCTCTGATTCACCCAGCCGATGTCAATATGCCGTCCCTTTTGCCGCGTCATAGACTTGCAATAATAGAGACAAGAATCTAGGAGTCTTTAACCCCACCAACCATGTCTAAGTCACATGCCGTCGAATGCATTGAGTATGAAATGGAGGCAACACTTTGCCAAAAAAGCCAAACGATCGGAGGCTTTCCAACCACCTGTCACCACCCTCTGTCTCCGCCTCCACCTCCTCGCCACCACCTACGAATCCTAAAGCTGCCCATTCTCTACAGAGTCGAAGATCACGGATCAGCCTTCTCTTCCAGCCTCCACCGAGTACCACGCGAGCACCACCAGAGACCCCCCCACCTAACTCATAACTTCCTTCCACCATTTACAACCCTGCACGCCAGTAACAGTCGGCATCTAGCGAGGCCAGCCTTCTGATCTTCCCAGCGTTTGCGCGCGAGCAGAAGAAACACTTTAACCACAAACCCATTCCTCAAAGCCCAAAAGCCAGAATGTCGGCTTCTCTGAGCCAGGCTTATGTGCCTTGGAAATGTTGCTTTCGTCTGGTGGACACAGATGGTTCCACCACGTCATGGCCCTTGCCTGCCCCCATTACAGTTGCCGAGCAGGCATATCTTGCCAGAAAAGCCGCCCTGCCCGGACACCACGTGTCATCTAAAATTCTTCCAAGCGCGTTATGTACTGACATCTGTTTCCGCGTAAAAGTCCATCTGACCACGACACACATGGACTTACAAGCACGGCCAAGGTCACTATACCCTCTCTCTGTGACAGCTCAACCGTAGGGTCGACGAGGGTGGGATGTCTCAGGTCGGTGACGGCTGTGCTCCTCAGGCATCGGCGCACGCTCTCAGAAAACCGCAGTGATGGTGGCACAGGGTTCTTTCCCCCAAGACGTCCTCTGTGGCAATCACGGGCCCAGGAAAACCACCGGCGCCGGGTTGAATATTAATCTGTCTTGGCAGACCCGTCTCACACACAAGGTCAGGAGCTGTGGACGACTCTCCGCAACGATACCGAGCGCTGGCTGAGGGTGACAAGAAATTGTTGCAGGCAAAGGTGTGTGCGATAACGGTCGAAATTCTGCTGGCCGACCCCTTAAGATCGGTAGCTGAACGCACATCCCTTGCCTGGCACCATGTCATGAACCTTGTCGTTCAGAAAATTTCTACAAAGAGCACCAGTGTCCTGGACTGCCTGCTGCGCAGAGGAAAAGGCTCGAGGTCTGAGTTCCGCGCACACTTCCGCGTTTCGTACCCCTCTTTCGTTCTCCCGCCGTGCAGCGATGCTCAGCGTCAGCTCGGCCGTCCGTCAACCGTCTCATTGGTGAACGTGTCAACACGCTGGAATTCCACCCTCCACATGCTCTCCATTCGATTGGTGCAGCAAGCGCAATGCCATTACGCAAACCGAAGTGACACATTGCCTGACAATCAGCGGTGGCGTACTCTCGGGGTGAGTTTCGAATCCACCGAGAGTGGAGGCAGCTAAAAGAGCTCTGCACCATTCTTGCCAGTTTTGAATAAGCCACCAAAATAGTCAGTGCGGACAATGCCTTGTCATCAGAGCATTGTGGTGATCTTGAGTCTTCTTGCGAACAATCGTTGGACACTCTGAAACATCAGCTCCCACCAGCGAGACGGAGGAGAGACGACACAGCCTTCTGGACACGGAGCCTTTCTCTCTGTCGAAAATCCACAAGGCCTGAGACAGTTTTCACAATTTTCATCAGTTTTCTACATTAGGCAGTAGGTTCGGGGTCCATGGCTAGTGTCAAGGCAGAGGGCATCAGCTCTCAGGGTGCATCAACTGAGGCAAGTCAGGGGGCTGTGTCATTGAAGCCGTTGCCAAGGAAAGTGGAGGACGAGGAGGAGAGGTATTCCTGGACAGTGACGTTACCGACGTCCTGCCTTGCAAAAGCGAGGTTGTCGTGAAATTTTGAGGGCAGATGAGGCAAATGAGTTTTGCTATGCCGCCTCACCAGAGGGCCTTGGGAAATTCCAAGGCTCCATCTCTCACATGATGTGCTTGGGATGCTCCATTTCCTCCAACTGATCCTACACATTAAGCGCCATACAAAAAAAATTTGAACAACATTTAACAGGGTGGCCACCCTGCCTGGATCCCCGATAACAAAACAAAACTCAGCACTTTCCCTACATACCCAACCCAAATCAGAGTAGTAAAATGCATAGGAAATCGTGAGACCCTTGCTGATTGACAACTGGAGACATCTGTGCGGTCAGCTTCACGATTCTTCAAATGTCACGGTGGAACAGACGTCAGCGACGTGCACATCAGTAGAGTGCCAAGAGCCGATATCGGCAGCAAGCAGCAGCAAGGTCAAGGTGGCAGAAGCACTAATGGGTACCTCTGCAATCTGTTATTTACCACCTCACCAACGCATGTAATGCTGGGGCACACATTCCAACACAGAGGAAGACTCATCTTAAGATCATGGTTGTCACGACTATCTGCGTCTCAACACTGCGATGTTTTTGGATTTGTTCTCCGCAACCCAATTGACTTCTGGGTATACCCAAAATGATGCGAATGGGCCTGAGCTCGCGGCTCTGCCACACCATAGAGGCTGTTTTCCCCAAGCCCAGCAGCCACTACAATTTCTGATGACAACCTACCGCACCAGCGAGGACGCCAATTACAGACAAATGCATCCCGCCTTTCACACAGAACTAATGGGTATCGATAGACTTTCATCAAGATCTGAATACACAGTCATGGAGTTTCTGATGCGATGTTGTAGGCCCCTAATTGCCGAGGTCACCTATTAGTAGCCGGTCTACTATACATTCCTCTTCAATAGAAATGGACCTGCTTTGAAAACTTTCTTTTTAAAATGATCATTTCTTACTGCGAATTCTTATATATTCTACAGTGCCCAAAAGTTCATTTTGCTATGGTTATGCATGTGAGGAGACTGTAACAGACCCAAGGCTCCAATGACAAATACCGTATTCCATTTACTTCACTTCATCTTAGAATTCTTCTTCGAGCATTGGTCAATGGTTTTGGGTCATGGTGCTGCGTGAATAACAAGCTATAAGATCATTGTTTACCTTTGGAATGCAAATGTGGCTTCTAAGTATGGCATTTTCATCCCTCACAATTTTTAACATTTTTTGCGGGGTCATGTGCTTGTGAGCATACAAGCTAAAACACATGGTCTCTTTGGGAACAAAATGCTGGCGCTTCTTCTAAGTGCATTTCCTCCCTCTTATTAACAGTGGCTGCAAATCATATTTTATACACTTTTTTTGGGTCATGCTGCTTTGAAAATCAAAAATGCAGCAATACGTACAGGTCTATATCAAAAAGGTGGTTTCTAACAGACATTCTGTTCTTCACAATATGTGTCAAAAAGTGGCTCAAGGTCATCTTTTTGAATTATTTGGGGCATTTTGCTGTGAAAGTGCAGCTATACTACAGGCCTTATCCTAACAAAATGTGTTTCTACACAGCGCTCATTTGTTCTTCAACCATTGTCAATAGTGGCTCAAGGTCATGTTTTTGAATTTTTTGGGTGGCATTTTGCTGTGACTATGCAGCTATACACAGGGTCTATTTATAAAAAAAGGTGTTACTAACATACATATGATGTCTTCTTCCCATTGTCAACAAGTGGCTCAAGGAGTGATGGCGTGCTGTCAAAAACAGGAAATAGGTAGGACTACTGTTAAAGGACACATATTGCAAAAAGACTTTGCTTTTAAGCAAGCTTCTTTAAAAGAGCTAGCACTCACTGTATTAGACAACCCATTTAAAACATTACTAAAAAAATAGAACAAAGAGGGTGAGGTGGATTCCCATCCTATTTTAAAGAATGTGTTTTCAAGAATTAAACTACTAAAACATACTGTGCATGCAACAAATAACTGATAACAAATATTACCTCTTAAAAAACATTCTACAAGGGAGTGTCAATGCAAGACTTGAACAGATGTAGGTTATCCCATGGAACAGGTCCTAGTTAATGATCCAGTTCACAACTAAAATTTGTGTTAAAAGACTTCCTATATCCGGCACATTTTAAATCTGTAGCGGGTCATCCACACGGCTTTTGGGCTCATGCAGTGGTCCCAGACAGGATCTAGTCCTATGACCAGTGAAACAAAATGGTGTTCAAAGACTCCTTTTCCGTCACATTTTAATCTGTGGTCATGCATGCGTTTGAGGGGGCTCATGTTGTGGTCCCAGGTCAGCTTAAGTCAATGTACAGTTCAACTCAAAATGGTGGTTCAAAGACTCCTTTTTCCGGCAATATTTAATCTGGGGGGTCTTGCATGTTTGGAGGGCCTCTGCTGTGGCCCGGACAGGTCTAGTCAACTGACCAGTGAAACTAAAATGTGTGAAACGACTCCTTTGATCCCGGCACTTTATTAATTCTGGGGTCATGCAGGTTTGGGCTCATGCACTGGGCCCAGGACAGTATAGTCTATGTCCATGAAACTAAAATGGTGGTTGAAAGACTCCTTTTTCCAGCACTTTTTACTCTTGGGGTCCATGCAGGTTATTGGCTCATGCTGGTGAGCCCAGGACAGCGGTGATAGATCAATGTCCAGTGAAACTAAAATGTGGTGTTGGAAAATACTACCATTTCACGGCACTTTTTAATAATGGTCTGGTCATGGCAGGTTATGGGGCTCATTGCTGTGGCCACAGGACAGGGAATAGTAATATAGTCCAGTTTCAACTAAATTGGTGGTGAAAGAGACTCTTTTTTGCCGGCACTTTTGTTAATCTGGAGGTCATGAGGTGTGAGGGTCCAAGGCTGTGGTACAGACAGGTAATAGTTCATTGTTTCCCCCCCCCCCCCCGCCATGTTAAGAACTAAAATGGTTGTTGAAACATACTTCCTTTTTTCCGGGACATTTTTAATTGTTGCAGACCAGGTTTAATAGTAGATGCTGCGTCCAGGACAGGTATACAGTCCATGGTCCAGTTCAACAACAATGGTGTTGAATAGACTCCTTATTTCCGCACTTTTTACATCTGTGGTGTGCAACAGGTTTACAATGGAATAGCTGCGGTCCGGGGACACTGGTAATAGTCAATGTCCATTTGAAACTAAAAATGGTGGTTTCTTAATCATACTCCTTTTTCTGGCACTTTTCAATTTGTGGTCAGATAAGGTTTAAGGCTCGCCATTGCTGCGTTCCATGACAGGGATATTCAAATGTCCATCAAGTAACAATTAGTTAAAATAATACAGCCTTCTGGCATTTTTAATTTCGTGGTCATGCAGGTTTAAAGGGTCCCAAGCTGTGGTACACAGACCAGGGAAGTGAATCGGTCTGTAGACTATCTTTTTCTGTGGCTTTTATAACCTAAGTGTGGTTGCCTAAGATGTAGCACGTATCCATTTGCACTAGTTGTAGGATGTTAATTCCCAGTTTAGTCCAGCCCTGTCTTGGAGGTGTAAGAATGAAGCTGTTGTTCCTCTCCCATAAACTTAATGGTCATTCGTCGATAATCAATTATCGCGACTATCGGCAAATCGTCCTAATGATAATTGCCGATATCGACTATCGACCCGATGACGATAGTCAACGTAATCGCTCATCATATTAATGACGAATTAAAAGAAAAAAAATCTGCACAAAACCTGTTTACCCAATAAAAAACACTTTATTTAGTAAATAAAAACGACGTTAACCTGTTAAGCCCCTGGTGCCTGAAAAGGCCTTAATGACACAACTACATTTTATATTTTTGCCTCCCTGCATTTCAACAGTCACAACTTTTATTTTTTCTATAGCACAGTTGTATGAGGAATTGTTTTATGCAGGAGAAATTGTATTTTTGGGTGAGTAGTTTACATATAAAATACTGCATAATTTTTTAAAAACAAATCTTTGCAGAGTGAACATAAAAGTGTTTTTGCATTTTTTTACATTTTTTATACCATTTCACAATAAATAACCTGTTAATTCTACATGTTATTACGGTCGTGTGGATACCTAATAGGGTTCGTTTTTTTGTGTGTGTAATATATGCACAATAATATTTTAATAAAAAATGTATTTTTATTTTTTTCTACTCTTTTTGTTTTGTAGGTTTTTTTATTCCAATTGAGGGATAATTATTTTACACTTTTTCTTTTTTTTTTTTTTACACTTCATAATGTTTTAGCACACTCCTGTATGCAAATATATTATACTTCTGTATGATAATACATTACACTATGTATCAGTATGAAATAGGCTGTTGTTGAAGTAACACCCAGTGCACTCTGACAGCAGGCTTACAGACAGGCTTTACTGCTCTGAAAAATTAAAAGCTAAGCTCTGATTGGTCGCTATGTGCAACAGAAACAGTCATATTATTAGATAGTATTGATAAATGTTGGTTAGGGGCCCAGTAAACAGCTCTGCCAAGGGGCCCATAATGCTGTTAAGACAGCCCTGGTGATATGTAATGTTTGCCAAGCTGCTAACTTACTATATTTACTGAAAAATCAGTTGGCCAAAGTTTAATCAATGTGGAGCCCTATGGGCGATAGACATGTCTGACACGTTGTTCATAATTATGCTAATAAGCAGGGCTGAAGGGAGTAGATAGGTATTTATGGCCCCCCAAAAGGTAGGTCAATGGGGTTCTCCAGTAAGTAGGTTGGTATAAAGGTTCCCCCTAGTAGATAGGTATATAAAGCTTCCCCAGTGGGTCCGTACATAGACCCCACAATAGGTAGGTATAAAGGACAGGTATATAAGGCCCCAGCAGTAGGTAGGTATAAAAAGTTCATCCATAGGTAGCTATTTTTATGAAGGATTTATGAAGGATCGGTCTTGTCAAACTAATCTCATCAGCTTCTATCAGGAAGTTAGTTCTAGATTGGATCGGGGTGAAGCATTGGATGTCATATATCTAGATTTCTCTAAATCATTTGAAACTGTGCCACATAAAAGGTTGGTGTGTAAGATGAGAATGCTTGGTCTCGGGGAAAATGTATGCAAGTGGGTGAGCAACTTGCTTAGTGGTAGAAAACAAAGGGTAGTAATTAATGGTACATACTCAGACTAGATCTCTGTTACTAGTGGGGTACCACAGGGATCAGTATTGTGCCCTATTCTCTTTAATATTTTCATTAATGATCATGGATTGCACAGTAGAATATCGATCTTTGCAGATGATACTAAGTTGTGTAAAGTAATCAACACAATAGAGGATAATGTGTTATTACAAAGGGATCTGAATAAGTTGGAGGCCTGGGCAGGGAAATGGCAGATGACGTTTAACACAGATAAATGCAAAGTTATGCACATGGGGAGGAAAAATCCATTACATGATTACATGTTAAATGGAAAAACGCTGGGTAAAAGTGACATGGAGAAGGACTTGGGAATCCTGGTGGACAGTAAACTTAATTGTAGGAGCCAGTGTCAGGCAGCAGCTGCCAAGGAAAATAGGATTATGGGGTGTATTAAAAGGGGCATAGATGCACATGATGAGAGCATTATTCTCCCATTATACAAGTCACTGGTTAGACCACACATGGAATACTGTTTACACTTTTGGGCACCCGTACACAGGAAAGACAATGTAGAGCTTGAACAGGTACAAAGGCGGGCAACAAAAATAATAAAAGGACTGGGTGGACTGCAATACCCAGAAAGATGAGCAAGATTAGGGTTATTTCGTTTACAGAAAAGACTGCTTCGGGGGGACATAATAAATATGTTTAAATATATTAAAGGTCAATATAGAGATTCTTTACTGTTAGACCAGTGAAACTGTGGAACTCTCTGCCAGAGGAACTTGTCATGGTGAATTCAATAACAGAGTTCAAAAAGGGTTTGGATGCATTTCTGGAGCATAATAATATAACAAGTTATAATTACTAGGATTCTGGAGTATGGCCGCTGATCCAGGGATTATTCCGATTGCCAGATTGGAGTCGGGAAGGAATTTTTTTCCTAAAGTAAAGACAATTGGCTCCTGCCTCATTGTTTTTTTTTTGCCTTTCTCTGGATCAACACTTTAGCAACACTTTAGCAAAATGGGCTGAACTGGATGGATGTCTTGTCTTTTTCGGCCTTACAAACTATGTAACTATGTAACATAGAGTTCCCCAGTAGATATATAGAATCCACTAGGTTGATATATAGAGTTCTCCCAGTAGGTAGGCAGGTGCAAAGGTAATTAGGTATATAGGCCCCCACTAAGTAGATAGATATATAGGATCCCATGGTAGGTAGGTATGTAGGGCCCTCACTAGTAGGTAGGTAGGGTCCTCTCTAGCAAGTATGTATTTAGGGCCCCCAGTAGGTAAGTATATTGGGCCCTCAGTAGGTAGGTAGGTATATATGGATACCCAAGTAGGTAGATAGGTATACATACAAAAAAAACCTCACCTCTCCTTGTTTACCACCGTTTAACACTTGAGTTCATAGGTCTCCCCTTAAAGCACCTACTAGGTCATAAGCCTAGCCATACGCTTATGGCCTAGTACAGGAAACAGAACAGGTGGTGCAATTACATCATCACATCGTGACCTCTGGAGGGATGAATGGCTGGGATCGGAGGATTTGTTCTGCCTGCGATCGCTGCTTCACTGGGTATACACCCAGTGGGCTCCCCTCATCCAGGGGCTCAGTTGCAAGTGCGACCTGGACCCTGTAGCTAAGCCACTGGTCAGCAGTAGTGTTGAGCGATTTTTATCGACAAAGTTGAAATCGGCAAGGTTTTTATGGTGATCGAAATTTTCAGATCATGCGATAATTAAGGTTAAAATCTGTGCATCATCTATTAAGATCGCGCCATTTTCGGCGCTTCCTGTAATTTTGGCGGCCAGCAAATCAGATTACAGAATAGAGCAGGGTGAGATGTGTGTGCGACGTCATGACTGGGCTGCGTATGGTTGCGATTGGCTGGAAAAATCACATGACCTCGTATTACATAGAACAGCGTTTCCTGTTCAGCCTTAGTGTCTCTCAGCGTCTCATAGGAATAGGACGTGCGCTCTGCCTGTGGCCAAACAGCTCAGCGTAATTAGTCTATTGCTGCACAGAGAAACCTCTACTATTAGCTGGGGGGGGGGGGGGGCCCGCGGGCGAACACAGACAAGATCTATCTATAAAGAACACTGGATAAAGTTCACCAAGACTTAGTGTAGACATTGCACTGCAATAGCTTTATTATTAACAGTTTGCTATTGAAATATTTCCTGGATATTGGGCAGCCTGAACTTATATTGGATACAATCATTTCTAGTAATGCAGGTCTCTTTGTGAGGTGCAAAACTCCACTTTTATTATCAGTATACCCTTTTTTTTGGGGAATAGGTGTTCTTTTTCAATTTTCCCAAATTTCCCCACCTGTGTTGATATTTGCCCCTTGCATTTAAAATTTACAACCCAAAGAAATCTTGTAGTCAGCAAGGTTTTTTGTTCCCCCAAAAAAAAAACCGTTTTATCATACGAAAACAAAAACAGTTTACGTGTTTTTTGACTTTTGCGCACCCAGCTATGTTAAATTGGGACGAAGCATCCAGTAATTTTAAAAACAGAACTCTTTTATCACCGGTTTGAATTGAAAGGTGAAAAAATTACCGTGTATTATCAAAAACATAACAGATACGTGTTTTTGGGGGCTTTTGCGCACCCGGGCTTTGTTCTTTGGACCCCAGCACCCAAACGAAAATTTAAAAACAGCAATTCTATAGTCCCCACGGGTGAATTAAAAGGGTGCAAAAAATACCGGTTTTTATACAAAAACCATAACAAAACGTGTTTTTTGATTTTTGGCACCCGCTTTTTTCTTTAAAGCAGCATCCACGAAAAATTTTTAAAACAGAAATTTTTATAGACCACAGGTGAATTAAAAAGGGGGCAAAAAATCCCGTGTATTTTTCGAAAACAAAAACAGTACTTTTTTTTTTACTTTTCCCCGCCCAGATTTGTTGATAAAACCCCTTGCATTTAAAATTTGAACCCAGAAATTTTTGGGGTTTTTGATTAGAGGGATTTGAGAAAAGCTGTGTTTTTCCCGTCTTTTAATAAGAGATTTTCCCAAAAACTTTTCCATACCTTTCAAATTTTAATTTTGAAAAATGGAGGGGAAATGCAGGGGGGTAAGCGACCCAAAGAGGGGGTTGCACATGGGGGGTAGAGGTAGAGGGGAAGGGTGCCCCTTTCCCAGTGTTTGGCGAAACACGCATCCCAGGGATCGTCAGTTGCGGCCGTCAGGCTTTTAAATCGCGGGCAGGGCCCTGGAACTAAGTAATGAACATCTTCCCCAAATTGTCCTTCAGGGGTTTTAATGCAACCTGCATTAGCAGTCTTCCCTCCTCGTCCCCCCAGTCCCGGCCCCCAAATGTCGTAAACAGCATCATCAGCATCCGTCCCAAACATGAAGCAGCTAAATGCACCGTTTCCCCCACAATGTGGATAACCCCAATTGTCTGAAGACCTTTTGTTAAACCAAATGGGGTTTGGGGGTCAAAAGGCATTTTTAAAAAAGATCAAGGGGGATGTTTTATTTTCTGCTCGGGACCCCCCGTTACTTGATGCCATCAGGGGAAGGTAAAGGGAAAGGGCCCGGTCAACCCGGCAAAAATGGGGCGGTCGGAAAAACCCCCTTGCATTTGCCCCTTGCTTGTACCCCGCAGTTCGGGAAATGAAAAAAAGTGGGGACGCCCCAATTCACCTGTGTTGATGTTTGATGATGATGAGGCCCATTGCGGATTCATCGGGGTTTTTCCCAAACAGAATTTGCTTGCGAGCGCTTAAAGTGGAGAGGGGGGGAAGACGATGGGGTAGTTTTCAATCGGGTCCCGCCACAAAAAGGGAGAGGGCGGGGTCGCGGGAAAGTCCGCTGATTTTTTTTCCCACCGGCCGGTCAGCGAAAAACACCGCTCCTCGCTTACGCCATCAAAAAGGTCCGGGGACCTCTCAACCCGGGGCCCTTTTTTTGGAAAAGCCTGATTCCCCCAAGCGATGTCATATGCCTTTGGGAAACGATAAGTAGAGGCAAGAACCTTAAGGGGTTTAACCACCACCAACATGTTGTCACATGCAGCGAAGGGGGCCATGAGTTGAAAGGGAAAAGGGAACACTTGGCCCAAAAAAAGGGCCCGATGACGCCCGGGCCCCCAAAACCCCTGTCACACCCTTAGGTTTTCCGCCTCCTCCTTCCCTGCCCCCACCAAGCGTTCCTCGCTGCCCATGTCTTCAGAGTCTGATCAGGGGGTCAGCCCCCCGCTTCGCCCCACCGTCGCCCCCGTACCACCAGCACCCCCAAAAGATCCTTTCCCACCCCCTTTCTTCCGCCCGTTTTACGACCTGCACGCCGGGACAGCGGCCCGTTAGCGCCGGGCCCTTTGTCTTCCCGGTTTGGGGGGGCAGAAGAAACACTTTAAACCAAAAACCCTCCCCAAAACCAAAAGGCCCTGAAAGTTTGGCCCTTGCCCGGTTTTGGCCCTTTGGAAAATTTTTCCCTTTCCCTCTGGTGGAAAAAGTGGGTTTTCCCCCACTTTAAGGCCCCCGCCCTTTCCCCCCAAAACCAAAATGCCCAGCAGGCATTTTTTTGCCCGAAAAGCCGTCCCCAACCCCGGCCAGCCCCGTGTCATCTAAAAATTTTAAGGGGGGTTGTCTGCATCTGTGTCCGGAAAAAATCCATCTTTTCCCCCCGACACCCTGGGGTAGTAAGCACGGCCAAAGGGCCCCTATATCTCGGGGACAGTCACTTTTGGGGGGAGCTGGGGGGATGTCTTGGGGGGGGGACGGTGGCTCTCAGGGTTGGCGCACGCTCTTCAAAACCGCAGGGGGTGGTGGGAGGGTTTTTCCCCCCAAAGGGCCTTTTAGTGGAATTTACGTGCCCCCGAGACACCGGCCGGTTTTTGAAATTAAAACTGCCTTTGGGGACCCTTTTCCCCACACGGTCAGGAGCTGGGGGGACGGGCTCTCCGCAATGAGACCCAGCGGTGGCGGGGGGAAAGAAAAACCCTTTTGCCAGGCAAGGGGGGGGGGTGTGCGGGTTAAAGGGGAAATCTGCTGGCCGCCCTTAAAATTTGGTAGGGTGGAGCCAAACCCTTGCCGGGGGAAATTTTCATGGGGGCCCCGGGCGTCCGAAAAATTTTTTAAAAAGCTACCCCGGGGCTGGACTACCCTTTTGAAGAAGGGCTCGAGGGGCTGAGTTCGCACCCTTCCCCTGTTCGCACCCCGCTTCGTCCCCCCTGGCTGCGTTGCCCGCGTCAGCTCGGCCCCCCGTCAACCGCTCATTGTTTTACGGTTTGGGAAAAACGCTGGAATTCCACCCCCACATGGGGCCCCGCGATTGTGGGGGGCAGGCCAAAAGCCTTTTCGCAAATACCGAAGTAAATACCCCAATTTTGGCCCCGAAAAAGCAGGGGGTGCGGACCCCTTTGGGGTGGGTTTAGGCCCCCGGGAGTGGGAAAGGGAGGGTTTAAAGAGCTTTTGCCCACCCCCTTGCCCGTTTTTTAAGAAGCCCCCAAAAAGGGCAAGTGGGAGATTCCCTTTTCAGCATGAGCATTTTGGTGATTTTTAGTTTGGAAAAGAAAAGTTGGGGCACTCTTTAACTTAGGTTTCCCCCCCGGCGAGGAGGGGGGACGGACAAGTGCGGACCCCGGAGCCTTTTCTCTCCTTTAAATCCCCAAGGGCCAACAGTTTTCTCAATTTTTCGGGTTTAAATTTGGCCCGTGGTTCAAAGGGGCCAGGCTAGTGCCAAAAAGGGGCACCTCAGCTCTCAGGGTGCATCATCTGGGCAAGGGCAGGGCTGTGTTGAAGCTGTGCTGGAGGAGGCGGAGGAGGAGGGGGAGGAGGAGGGGGGAGGAGGTATTTCCAAAACACCGGGCGTCCCCGCCTTGGAAAAAGGGTTTGGGTGAATTTGGGCAGGAAAGAGGAAAATTTAGTTTTGTAGTGCCCTTTAACCCAGAGGGTTGGGAAACCCGGCTCCATCTCTCACTTTAGTGTTGGATGCTCCCTTTTTTCCCCCAAAAATTTATCCGACATTTAGGCCCTCAAAATGAAAATAACGGGTTTCTTGGTTTGGGCCCCCCTCTTTTTTTCCCCGGGGAAAAACAAAATCGGCACTTTTCCTTCCACCCACCCCCAAAAAGAGAGTAAAAAAGAGGAAAATGGAGGACCTTTTCTGATTGATCAAAAAAGGGACATCTGTTGGGGGTTGCCCTTTACGTTTTTTCAAAAGTCCTGTTTGGGAAAAACGCCAGCGAAGTTGACAGGAAAATAGAGTGCCAAGTAGGGGGCCGTAAACCGGGGAAGCGCGGGCAACGGGGGGCAGAACCTAATTGGGGGGGACCCTGGCCCAAAATTTTTTTTAACCCCCTCACCCAAAGCATTTCAACGGGGCCCCAGATACAACCCCAGAAGGGCCGTTTTAAGATCAAAAGGTGCACGACTATCTGCGTCTCAACACCCATGTTTTTGTATGTGTTCGGACCCCAATTTGAATTCTGGGTATTTTCCAAAAATGGGGCGGAAAAGGGGCCCCCCCGGCCTTGTCTCGCCATGCCATAGAGGGGGTTGTCCCCCACACCCCAGCGTAAAATCAAAAGGGGGAACCTTCACACACCCGGAGGACCCTTTTACAGACAAACGCACCCCGGCTTTCCACAGTAATTTTACGTTTTAACTTTCATCAAGGGGAAACGGGCAGGGACCCTTGATGATGTTGGGGCCCCCAATTTGCCCGAGGTAAACCGATTATTTTGGGGTCTACTTCACTTTTCCTTCCAAACAAAATGGTCCCCCTTGAAAAACTTTTTTTTTAAAAAGGGATCATTTTTACTGCAATTTTTATTCTAAATTTCCCCAAACCCGTTTTTTTTGGTGGTTTTGCTGTGGGGAAGACTGTAAAAACCCCAAGGTTTTCATAAAAAAAACCAATTTCCAAAATTTTATCATTTTTTAAAAATTTAAATTTATACTTTTTTGGGGGTCATGGGGCTGTGAGATACAGCAAAAATTTAGGCCCTTTTGGAACAAAATTGTGGCTTTAAGGGGCCCTTTTCCCCTTCAAAATTTTTTAGCAGTCCCCTCAAAGTCATTTTTAAAATTTTTTTGGGGTCATGTTTTGTTTTGGGAAATGGGAAATACTCGGGTTTCCTATTCTAAAAAATGTTTTTTTCTAATGACTTTTGTTCTTCAAAATTTGGTCAAAAGTCTCAAGGGTCTTTTTTTAAATTTTTTTGGGGGCTTTTTTTGTTTGTGGCTGCAGCTAAAAAACTACGGGTTCCTTTTCCCCTAAAAAATGTTTTTTTCTAACGGGGACATTTGTTCTTCAAAAATGGTCAAGAGTGGCCAAGGGTGATGGTGCTGCAGAAACGGGAATAGGTAGGACATTTGTTAATGGAACCCTTAAATTTCAAAAATGACTTGTTTTTGCAAGATCTTTTAAAAATAGCCCATCAATCCCTGTACGGAAAAAAACCCTTTAATACAATTAAAAAAAGAAACCAAAAAACTTTGGGGGGGTTCCATCCCTTTTAAAAATGTGTTTTTCTAAATTAAAGAAATTTAAAAAACTTGCCAAAGTACAAAAAAGCTGTTAAAAAAATTCCTCTGAATTGTACAAGGGAGGTACAGGAAAAACTTGACCCCGAGTAGGTTTTTTCAGAGGGCAGGGGGTATGGGGCAAAGGAAAAGAGAAAAAAGTACAGAGACCTTTCCCCCAGCAAAAGTTGAGTAAAAAAAGAAAAAAAAAGAAAGCCCAAAATAAAGGGCCCTGGGGGTAACAGGAGCGTTTTTCCACCAGTATTTTTTAAGTGAAGCTCAATTTGGTCCACACTCATTACGGGGGGGGGCAAGCGCTACCCCGGTTTTTTGGGCTGTGTACTGAGGAAAGGGTGGAGTTTTTCACACTTTTCCCCTTTCCCCCACTCTGCTTCACACGACAGTTTTTTGTTTTTGCGGGCATCAGGGCATTTTAAAAAAGCGTTTTTAATAAAATGGGGGGACGCCCAAACCTGGGCTCCCCAAAACCCCACCCACGTAACCCGGGCCCTTGGGGCAGGGTGTGGGCCCCGGCAGGTATAGGGCAATGTCCCGTGAAAAATAAAATTGGGGGTTGAAAGGGCTCCTTTTTTTCCCGCACTATTTAAATTTGGGGGGCATGCAGGTTTTTTGGGGGCATGCTGTGGCCCCAAAACAGGGATAGTCCCAAAGTCCAGTGAAACTAAAATGGTGGGTTTAAAGACTTTCTTTTTTTCCGGGGACTTTTTAAAATTTTGGGGGTCCTTTCAGGTTTGGGGGGTCATGCTGTGGCCCGGACAGGTATTGTCAATTCCATTAAACTAAAATGGGGGGTTTAAAGACTCCTTTTTCCGGGACTTTTAAAATTTTGGGGGTTCATGCAGGTTTGGGGCTCCCTGCTGCTTCCAGGAAGGATATTCAATGTCCCGTTCAAGTAAGATGATGGGTTCAAATTCATACGCCTTTTGGCACTTTTTAATTTGTGGGGCATGCAGGGTTTAAAAGGGGTCAGGCTGGGGTTTCAAGACAGGGGAATGTAAAAGATGTGTGATTTTTTTTTTTTGTGGGTTTTATAACCCCAAACTGTTTTGCCTAAGATGTACACGTATCCCTTTGACGTTTGATGTTAATTTTCCCGCCCTTTTCCCCGCCCTGTTTTGGGGGTAAGAATGAAGGGGGTTGTTGGGTCTTTCCCTTTAAATTTAATGGTCATCGCTCATTTAAACACTGCTCCCCTACGAAAAAAACCCTTTTCGAAAGGTGGCTTTACTATCGGGCTATCGGCCCCATGTCGTTGGGCCCAAAGTAATCTTCAACACTAGCAGGGAGGGGGAAGTTGCACATCACTCCTTATCCTGCCACATACAGTTAAAAACATGCAACGAAACTTAGGGCCCACCAGGGGGAATCATCAGCTAGCTGATGTGTGCTATGAGCCAGAGCAGCCTGCTAATGGAAATGATTTCTGAAAAATACAATATTATACTAAACATCTCCTCATGTCACCCTTTCTGTGATGTTTTAAAAAGAGAGTCATAAAAAAACTTACAAGTTTTCCCGAAAAAATATAAAGAACTCAATACACCCGGGGGTTTTAAAAAAAAACCCAAAAACCTTGGAAGTTGTTTGGGCCCCATTTTCCCGTTATTATACGGGTTAGCCCTGCCGCTTTTAAAATCCGAATTTTTGTAAGAAAAATGGTAACTGCAAAGAAACAATTCCCTGATATATTTCCATTATTGAAATAGCATCCTGTGAGTATGCTGACGGGGTTCATATATCAAAACCAGAGGGATCTTTCAGAAAATTTCACTCAGTTGCTCTATAACTCACATAAACTGATGTTTGCAACCTGTACTGTGTGTAGTGATGGGACCAGCATCAATACAGGATTGGCAGCTCTCCCATCAGGGGCCCCAATCAAATTTAAAAAAATGGGCCAGGTGATTTGGTGCAAGATACAAATTGGTAATGGGCTGAAAGCCCAGATGCTTCGGATGAATGGGGTCCTGAAATTATTCATGGCAGCCCTGCACTCCTGTATGCATGGCCGTAACTATAACTGTAGCAGCCATATCAACTGTGGTTGAGGGAGCCCACTCAGGGGTGAGAACATTATATCTTTTTGTAGGGCATGACAAGACCAGTGTCTTTTTTTACTATGTGGCACTGCTATGTGCATTCTGTGACATATGGGTTCATTATCTACATCTTGAATTTTTGTTGATGGTTCAGTTTCTTGTCGCTTTGTGGTTGGGCCCCATTTCATTTTGCTACGGGACCCTACGTCTTCTAGTTATACAGCTGCCTGTATGGCTTATTTCCTCTAAACTACAGGATTACATTATCATCCTTAATTAACCCATTCAACCGTTCCTTTTGTCTTTGCTTGGTCAAATGCAGTCATGAGACACGTATCACTATTGGCTCAAATCCAAACTGAGAAAGATATGCAACATGTGGATTTCTTTAAAATACTGCAAATGCTTTATTACTTTAGATAATGCTTACACATTTCAAGTCTACATTGGCTCTTGATCAGTGTAGATTTGAAATGTGTAAGTGTTATCTGTATCTGGATTACGGCGCTTGTGTTATTGATGTTTTTTAATGTATAAAGCAATGAAACATTTGCAGGATTTTAAAGAAAGCCACAAGCTAGATATTTTTCTAAATTTTGGATAATATCATACTTACCCTCTCTTATCAGATCCCTTCCTTTTATACCCAGCTCCAACCTCCTTTTTTGTATTTATGCTCCTCCTATGAATAAAGTAAAGTTGAAAATATGATATTGGTTATATAGTAGTTGAGTCCCTAAGGTGATTAGCTGATATATTACAAAACTCCAGAGATTTACCCTGCCTTTCTGCTATATTCTTTTCTTGCTTTTATGACCGTGCTATAAATATAATTACAAGAAGCCTACTGCACGAGAAAGTTTGTAATTTTCACCTTTGACAAAATAAAATATATTGCAAGTAATCTAACAAAAATACTTTTGTTCCTAGGTGCATTTCTAATTCCATATGGAATAGCACTAATCTTGGAAGGAATACCATTATTTCATCTAGAACTTGCAATTGGGCAGCGGTTAAGGAGAGGAAGCATAGGAGTCTGGAATTCAATTTCACCTTATCTTGGAGGAGTTGGTATGTATCAATGCATGTCAATCTTTTTTGCCATTATCTGTGATTTTGAAATACATATACACTGCATACACATCAAAATAAAATTAAAACCGCTGACAGGTGGTAAATAACTTTGATTAGCTTGAGATTATTGCACCATGTACCCCAATATAATTTTTTTTATTCCCTTTTGTTTCTGGCAGGCAGGATCACCAAAGAACTGTAGTTCTGACACTTTGCACATTTTTTTGTAGTGTACCTCTGGCTAAAATATTGTGTAAATAGGTTTTCATTGATTAGCTTTAAACATGTTGGCAAAGGTAAATAAATATTCTTATCAAGTATACACAAGCAATTCACATTGTTATAATCACTTCCTAATTATTATTTTTTTTTAATCAAACAATTTTTGACATATATTGTTGTAATGGCTGGGGTAGTGGATCCTCTGGACCACCACAAGCGATGGTAGTTAAGCCACGCCAGGGAACAGAATCTAAGTAGCCCCCGGTTTTCACCAGAGCCCGCCGCAAAGCGGGATGGACTTGCTGCGGAGTGAGGCTACCAGGTCGTCCCCCCTGACGTGACTTGCTTGCGATGGCGGCCGAGGTGCAGTGAGGTACAGAGTCGTAGTACAGTAAACGTAGTCGTGGGCAGGCCGTAAGGGCAGGTGGCAATGGTTCGTGGTCGTGGACAGGCAGGAAGGTCAGGGCAGGCGGCAGAAGTTCGGAGTCGAGAAACGTAGCAAGGGGTCTGGTACACGGTAAGGCGAGAATATACTTTTGGAACACTTTCTCTAGGGCTCGGGGCAACATAGATCCAGCAAAGAAAGTCCTGCTGACGTCACCAATAAATAGGGGCAGCACCTCGCAAGCAGCCAATTATCGGCACGCTGGCCCTTTAAATGCACAAGGACGCGCGCGCTAGAGAGCGGGCACGCGCGCCACGGCCGGCAGGGGATGCAAACAGAGCAGGAACGAGGTCAGGTGAGTGACCGGAGCGAGCGCGCCCGCGTCCCGTCCCGCGGCCAGCAGCGCCACCCGTCCCGGGCAGGGATCCCGGAGAGAGGGCACGGGTGCGACTGCGGCCCGTGGGCCGGAGCGCGGCGCTGCCCGCTACAATTGTGTTGTAAATCACATAAAAAAAGTTTTCATGTCATTTTAAAAATATTTGCAATAATAAAATAAAAGTAGACAATGTTGCCTTAGGTCTCTTACATACACGGAACAATATGAGAAATTATAGTAGTAATGACCATGCGACCCAGCAAAGATCAGAGTGCAGTGTACAAACGGTATTAGATATAAGCAGCATTTTTCAAACCATTTAGAACAGTTAACCACTGGTACTCAATCCATTAAAGATAAAGGACCAAAGTTGCACCGTCATCTGTTCCAGATAACACTTGTTTTACACAATCTTCCAACATGTAAAATGAAAGACATAATGATAATTTGGTGTATTTACCTCATCTTAAAGGGGATTTGCCAACGGACCAAGTACTGACCTCCGTTCAGCATGAGAACAAGATGTAAACAAATCACGCTGAGTCATGAAGCTGCAGTGGAGAGAGGGAGAGGGGAGGGGGTAGTGAGGAATCCAAGGGAGCGTCTCAAAACTTAAGTTAACTAATAAACAGTACAACAGTGGATTCAATACAGCAAGACACAGAGCCTCAGACGGCACTGTCAGGAGGAGCCTTATCTGCTAAGAAGCTAATGTAATGTAAACAGATCATGGAGCTGACAGAGACGCACACAGACACACACAGCCAGAGCACAGAGCCCTGCATAAGGGGATCCTGTGACATGTTCACTCAAATAATCAAACTATAACTTGTGAATTCTGTATACCAAAGAGAACACCTATTCTAAACAGCAGATTGAAAGCTCCTTCATGTTCTCTGTCTTCAGATAAAGCAGGGATCTAATAACACTACAGCTAGTTATTCTGTATACAAAAGAAAACATATTGCTACCCGGTGCCTTAAAAGACCATTCATTCTGCCTGTCATCAGATAAGAAGTGATTCACGCAAGCGCGGCCTTTCAGCTCCTGGGTCGTGACTAGGGGAAGCTTTGAGGTAACCAAGGGGGATTGAGAAATGCTGTATCTCACAGAGTTTGCACTATTTTTCAACACATAGATTTAGAAAAGTGATTAAATACCCATTTTGGAGGTTCCCACGTCAACATTACATGGTGGCAAAACCCCTTTAACTATAGGGCATCTTTTCTGCCTCTAACCTTTATTACTCAGGCTAATATCTTTAATCTCCCCAAACTGCCTTTAAGGTCCTCTATGAAATATCATGAAATGTTTTAAAATGAATGCTTTTGGTTCTGTGTCGCTCACCTCCACTCTATCAGATTAAAGGTAAGTTTTGGCTATGGAAGTTAACATGGCAAGCGACGGTAACTCAGCTACCAATCCGTTCCTTAGCAAGCACCTTTTAGTCACAATCAATAGAATATGGGCAAGTGGTGACACCCCTGGCAAAGTTTCTCTTCTAAATCCTTGAAGGATTGGAGAAGCAAAGGCAGTGGCAACATCTGGAGGAATCCCTTCCACATTTTATTTATGTAATACAATAGTTCTTTCTAAAACTGTTATACATTGTCACATAGCCATATACCGTGGGACAAGTTCTCTCCTTGTTGCTGACAGTTATTCTATCTGGAAAATGGTGGGTTTATATTGCTGCATGCATTAGCTTGAAATACGTCTCCCACAATTTTTCACTGATAATATGCTGCCTATGACCTTCCACTTTTTTAATACTTTGATCTCTGAAAAGAGCATAAGATAGACACATTTCCTGGGAGGACTTTTCCCTGCTAGATCATCAAATGGACCTTTAATCCTTTCTTTGGATATATATTACTCTATGCATACAAAAGGATTTAATCTGAAGATAGTAGAGAGATTGCCAACCGGATAAATTAAATTCTATCGTTAGCTCATCTAAGTTTTTCAGTCTCTTTTTAGATTCATGAGCTAACTGTCCCATCACCGTGATTTCATTATTTTACTAAATGTGAAACATTCTATTCTCCTTCACTGCCTTTAATTCTGGACGTGACCACAGAGAAAGCAACCTGGACATCTGGCAAAAGATCTTGCACCTTCTCCAGAACTCCCTCCAACACTTGATTGTATCCCTCAAAAGACCAGAATACTTGACAATGGATGGGAGCTCTGCCATTTGTGTATGTAGCAAAGCAACTATATTCCACTGGCCAGCAAATTCAGATTCTAGCTCATAATTTAAATAGAAATTATTTTCATAGATCCAAGCGAGCCAGTGTCTACCCAGGCACGCTATCTTATAACTACAAAGATGTGGTAAGTTAGTCCCACCATGGCATCTCCTGGACTGTAGTTTTTGCATAGAACTTCTTGGCCTGAAGTGTTTTGCTTGTCTACGTATATGCTATCTGGATTCTGATTAGTGCCTGTGACCTTAAGTATTCCCTGCCTGCCGCCTGCCCTGACATTACCACAATTGACCTGATCACGTGTTGCCTGCCCTCAACTATTGCCTTTCCACTGACCACGTGTATGCCTGCACTTTCGCTGTAACTGTGAGCAGACACGTCAGCGTTAGTGATCCGGGATTCTCCAACAGCAAAGTCCAAACTGTCTTGCAGTGGGTTCTGGTGAATACCAAGAGGCTCCATAGACTCCGCACCTTGGCGTGGTTCAATAAGTCATCTCTCGACGTAACCCAGAGGATTTACTACGGGCCCTCTGACAATAATCAAGACTCCAGAATTATACACTGGCCCCTAATTCCCCAGACATGATCACCTTGATCATTTTGTTTGCTCTATGAAGCAATTAGCATGGCTCTAGATACCGATGATAATTTACCAGAACCTTTTGAAGTCACTCCAAAACTGATTAGCTTCTGTTCATGCTGCACATGGCAGTTACTCCGAATATTAGCTTATGGTCATTATCAGGGCAGTTTCTAGGCTTAATTGCTCTCAGAGTGAAGCGAAAAAATCACTTCCCCAAATATAGTCGGTTATGAGTATGTTATAGGTACGTTGGTATCTTAAATCTAAACTACAGGGTGTGTAAATGTACTAGTGGATTAAGCTGCATTTCTTCATGTGTATTAGCTCCATGGGATTAATCTGCGTTGGGAAATTCTGCGTTGTTTGCACAGACACATGGATTTACCATTTAAGTCAGTGGGAAGAGGACTTCAATCTGATTTAGACATGGAATTTCATGCAGATTCAATGTCAGATTAAACATCCAAATCAGACATTTGATCATTAGAGGAGCTTGGACTTCAAGAATGGAGAAATCCAGTGTCTGAATATACAGATGTATGTACTTCCAGTAATTGTTTCTATGTTTACTGGACAACAGGGAAGCACAATCACTATTCTCATAGACTGCCACAAATTGCTCACAATCAGTAAGCAGACCTGTCCCTGAATAGGGCCGTTTAAATCTTGATTGACCCAAAGCAAAGGTTTTATGATTGGTCTCTCTCCGTTCCCCTCCCCTCTCAAATATTGCTAGATATGTAATTAAAATAAAGGAAACATACTAAAAGCAATTATATCTATTTTTTTAGACCTGTTAATGAGAAATTG
Organism: Phyllomedusa bahiana; assembly: GCA_025379985.1. NCBI lineage: Eukaryota > Metazoa > Chordata > Amphibia > Anura > Hylidae > Phyllomedusa > Phyllomedusa bahiana. The sequence goes on from JAODAL010000683.1 coordinate 146,563, forward strand.
TTAACTCACAGGTAACATCTTCTCTGACTTAACCTTTTCTTCTCCATCTCGTCCATGACGTCATGACAACTTGATTGACAGTGTCCTCCACACCTATTTCTCATCTTTACAAAAACTTCCTACTGCTCCCCTCAGTGCTGTCACTGCCTCATGTCTGTACCTGCTGTACTTGAGATAAAAATAATAGTGCCTCAAATAATATCAGACCCCTCAGTCACATATAGATCACTAATGTATCCCTTTCTTACATATAGGCTAGTACCTACAACACCAGCTTCATACATAGGCTGGTGTTGTGGGCCCCTACTCACATATAGATTGATTGATGTTGTAACCCCCTCCGCACATCCATCACTCACACAAAATTAGGGATATCTGGCTTTTGGGTGAAATTTATGGAAAACTTAAAACTTTCACATTACAGTTATATTTTATCCGGAAAGTAGGCAATTTAAGTTGTAGCATGCAATGTTGATTTTCTCATCGCAAACATAAGTCAAATCTTTGACTGGTGAGGTATGAAATCCCATTTTTATTGAAGGGCAACTTAGGTTTCTTAGGGGGTGCAGGTCTGGAGAAAGTGCAAACCATTCCAGCCAATGCCATAATGATTCGACCTTGATGAGCTGGAGCATTATTGTCCATGAAGATGAAATCAGCCCTGTGTAGTAAATGCAGATGCACAATGGCTGGATTAAGGATGTTATTCAAGTAGGTATTCACCGAACAGCACTGAGGACCACTGGTCCCTCATCCAGCGCAGATGCTTCCTAGACCGTGAAAGATGATGATGCTTGTGCCCGGTGGTGTGGTCAGGTACCCTTGCCAGTTGTCTAGCATGCAGAACACACTGATTTAAACTGTTATGAATGGCCTGATGTGAAACTTGGTTGCCTCTCACCTTCTTTAACTTGCCTGGAATTGTGTCGCATTTATCATCCAGTTGAATAATTTCCTGCTGAGGCATAGCATCCCACTCTTCTTGAAGTCATTGAGGTTCAAGGCTACAGAGTTATAAGCATAGATTTTCTAGGGGGTTCAAGTCTGAAGAAAGTGCAGGCCACTCCATTGGAGGTATGTGAGTCTCCAAACAGCCGTTTCCTAATAATTTGACCTTGATGAGCTGGAGCATTGTCGTCCTTGAAGATTAAATTAGCCCTGTGCTGCTCATGCAGAGGCACAGTGACTGGATTAATGATGTCATTCAAGTAGTAGAGGCTTGTGTCATGGATGGCGCTGCGATCCGAGGGACGGACCGCGGACACATCCATCCTTCTGCCCGCTCCCCTGCGCTGGGAGTGAGTGGCGCACACGTCGGCTTCTTCAAATTTAAAGGTCCAGCGTGCCGGTAATTGGCCATTGCCGTCCGCTGACCATATATAGGGGCTCCACCCCCGGCAGCCCACTGCCGGATCTTTCGTGCCTTTTCAGCCTTTAGAGAAAGCGTTCCCTGTGCCTTGTCCGTGTTCTCCGTGAACCGTACCGTTCTGCTTCCGTCCCTCGACCACGAATCTCTGCCGTCTGTCCTGACCTACTGCCTGTCCCTGGCTACGTCTATGACTCACGATTCTGTACCACGCTCTACCTTGGCTGCCGCCACAAGCAAATCACGCCAGTGGAAGCGACCTGGTAGATTCCCGCTGCAGCAAAATCCATCCCGCTTTGCGGTGGGCTCTGGTGAAAACTGGGTTCTACTTAGACTCCGCTCCCTGGCGTGGCTTACATCAACGTTTGCGGTGGTCCAGCGGATCCACTACTGCCAAGTGTGACAGCTTGTCACTGTACCATTCACAAAGGGTAGGGCAGTTCTGTATTGACTAGACACATCAGCTCACACTGTAACATGACCACCACCAAAGGCTCATCTGTTGACAGCAGTGACTGATGCATAGCGCTCTCCTTGACATCTCCTGCATCATTGGCAACCATAATTTCTACTCAGAGTGATGATGCCTGTGTCTGGTGTTGTGGTCAAGTGCTCTGGCCAGTTGTCTAGCATGCAGACCACATGGATAAAAATGGTTATGAGTGGTCTCACGTGACACTTGGTTGCCTCTCACCTCTCTTAAATGTGCCTGGAGTTGTGTGGCATTCATCATAGCTGGCATTCACCTGGTTCCGCAGAGCATTGTTTACAATATAGGGGTCATTAGTGTGTGATGTAGTTAAAGGACATCTACTTCTTTGCCTTTGACTTTTCAAGTGTCTCCGTAACTCTGTTGCAACCTGCTGACTCTATGTGACTGCTGAGTGGCTTATTCTAAAGTGTTGGCTTGGTCTCATGATGTCAAAATGTGAACAGCATGATGATGAGGACTGTTGAAATCCCAATTCAAATTGATTCCCTAAACGTATTGGGCAACTCAGGGATCAAATACCTGTTGGGAATTTTTCCATTAAACTCCTTGTTAGAGATCAGCAGGTTGTACAAAAAGTACTGAACAGTTGGACATGTGCATTCTAAAGTTAAGAGATGGTCTCATTTAGTTAATTAAAAAAAAAATCCAAGAAATGTTATGTTTATCCTAAAATTTCAACCAAAAGCCAAATACCCCTAACCTTTTTGTGAGAAGTGTATATATTGGTACTGTAACCCCCATTACATATATAATGGTGCTGTAGACCCCTCCACCCATATAGGTGGGTACTATGGCCCCTTTCTTAAATAGATTGGTGTTGTAGCCCCCTCCTCACATACAGGCTGGTGTTGTTGCCCCATCAGTTAACTTCTGGCTGCTCTGTCTCCTCAATAGTGTGGTGCTTTGAGAGCTAAAGGACCTGTTGTGACATCACGGGCCCTCAGTCCTCTTAACCCCTCCACACACATGTATTTACTGGTACCTGCGAGTCATTTACAGCAATCGGATGTACTGGTATATTCAGAAGATCATGCGCGCACATGAGAAGAGCCCGCACAATCAGCACATGGAGTCAGCTGTATAATACAGCTGGCTCCATACACTGTCGGCCACGACTGGAACTGGCCTTGGTTGCAGTTGGTTAACCCTTTAAATGCCGCTGTCAATCTTGACCACAGCATCTAAGAGAAGGACAAAGGGAGAGGCCCATTCTGTCTTCAACGCCGCTAATTCAGGATGCCGATGGATCCTATGGCAAACCAGAAGGCTTTGTGATGTCACCACTGTGGTGACTGATGGTTACAATGCATAGCAATAAAAAAACAAAAATTGCAATTTTTGTTTATCCCGCAGCACATAAAATGAAATAAACAGTCAAAAAGTCATGGTACCAATGAAAACGAGAGTTCATCTTTCTAAAACATCCTGCATGCTCTGTATGCGGAAAAAAATAAAAATGGCTCTCAGACTATAATGATACAAATGTGTTTTCTTTTTAAACAAGAGTTTTTACTGTGTAAAAGCAGTAAAGCATAAAAATATATAAATTTGATATCACTTTAATTGTATTGACCGGCTGAGCAAAGTTATCCTGTCATTTATACTACATGGTGACCGCTGTAAAAAAACAAAACAAAACAAAAAAAAAAACTTCTTGCAGTATATTGTTCATCCTGCCTCACAAAATCCTTGATCAGAAGCAATTAATGTGTATTATGAACACTAAAATGGTACCAATGAAAATGTTGTCTCATCCTGCAAAAAACAAGACCTTATACAGAATAAAAGTATAAAAACAAAAGCTATGGCTGTAAGAATATGATGACAAAAAAATGTTTTACAAAAGCATTTCTATTGTGTAAAATTAAAACAAAAAAATGTATATAAAATTAATATAGTTGTAATTGTACCTACCCACACAGTAAAGTCATCATGTCATTTATACTGAGCGGTGAATGCTGTAAAAATGAAACTCCAAAAATAATGACAGAATACCTTTTTTTTCCATTTTAAAGACCAATGTTAAAAAAAAATAAAAAAATTGTGAAACATCTATGGACCTAAAATGCACAATACACCCATAGATAAATTCTCTGAGGAGTGTTAAATCCAAAATGGGGAGACTTTGTTACTTTGGGGGCTCTGCGAATGTGGCATGGCACAATGTGGCGCCATATAGTACTCTCTCCCTTAAATGCTCAGCCATGTGCCCAAACAGCAATTTACACCCCTATATAGGGTATTGCCAAACTTGGAAGAAATTGTGTAACAATTTTTGGGGTGCTTTTATCCAGGACTCCTTGTGTAAATAAAACATTTTTTTTAAAATTGTTTTTATTCAAACCGCACATGGAAATTTTACATCACAGCAGTTCCAGTACATATATCATCGTTACAGAAGTACAATCCAACTTCAGTTATTAACATGTATAAGTCATAACAAATGCATATAAAGTATTACACATATAACTCTCCATTGCAGTAATTTTTTTTCCCCCCTTTCCCAACATTTTGTCTAACTTAGCCTAGAAAACCGTAACTAAGATCTAGGCAACCAGACTTTCAATATAAAATCTAATTCACTTTTGTCTGTCACGGTGGCCAGCTGGCCATCCGATTAAAATAAAACATTTTTAGCTAAAACTGCATATTGTTGGAAAAAATGTAAAGTTTCACAGCCTAACGCTAAAAGAATTGTGAAACAACTGTCAACATACCTGCTCAAGGGTGTAGTTTCTCAAATGAGGTCATTTTAGGGGTGTTTGTTAGTGTTGATCAAACCGTTTGAAAAAAGTTAAGTTCAAGATGAACATCTCGATTTCCTCGAACTCGAACCGAACATTTTACTGTTCGTTCGAGTAAATGTTCGAGTTCGACTTGGCATTCGACACACCATTTTAATAGTTTTCAGCGCCTTTCTGCACTTTTGGCGGCCATCCAATCAATGCAGAGCACAGAGAGGTGTGTCAAAAATGTCATCGCTGAGATGTAGGGCTCTCATTGGCTGCTAAAATCACATGACCATGTTCTTTATATTTTACTGTATTGCGTTCTGAACGCCATTTTCAGCTCACTCTCTGTACTGTACAGACTAGAAAAGCTGCTATTTAGATTAGTTAGGTAGTTAGGGGGGTGGGCAGCAAGCTTAGGGAATCAAAACTTCGTTAGATAGTATTTTCTTCTCCATAGACAGCAATAGTTAGGGAGTTTGGTATTGATGGCTACATCTTTCCCACACCCAGAAGCTGTTATTTGGCAACATTTGCAGGCTCACATAACGGCTAACTCTCATATACATGGATAAATATTATACACAGTGCTTGGATTTGCTAAATCATACTCAGTGGCCAAAAGTTCAGTTTTTGCTGTATTGGGGGTGAAATCATTTTAGAACGCACCGTCTCCAATTCTCCTATACAAAGAAATATATTCTAAGTAGTGGTTGGTTGGTGAAAATTATATTGAATGGAGAAAAGTAAATTTTTGGCAGTTTTGGGGGTGAAATATATTTCAAATATACCGTGTGTTATTGTCATACAGATATATATGTCCACGAAATAGAGTTCTCTCTGTTGCTAAATCTTACTCAACGCCAAAAAGTGTAATTTTTCCAGATTTTAAGTTCCCGTAATGCTAAAGTATAACAGTGCCTATTGTGATCCACATATATATACTTCTCTCTTTTTTATTACATATATCTTGTGCCACGAGCAGAGCTATAATATTTAGCTTTTGAACATGGTGAGAACTAGAGGTGGTAAGCGAGCAAGGAGGGGCGTAGGAAGTGGAGATAGAGGTATTAGACAAGGCACTCTTTCCAGTGTATGGACAGCACACAAGCGAGCAAATCGTCAGTCACAGGACCGTCAGGCCTGTCATCGTTTACTCCATTCCCTGTGCGTCTCATTACTGAACCGCGTCGCCAATCTGTTCTTCAGTGGTTATCAGACCCTGCATGCAGTGGTTTCACCTCCTCTTCCTCTCAGTCACGGCAACAAATGTCATCATCATCAGTTCAGCCTGAAGCAAACACTGGTCCCGTAGCGGCTGCTACAGCTGCACGCTCTATAACTACGCCCTTGCCAGCTGAACCTCCATATTCCCCATTGGGATGTTCTTGCTTCCACCACATATCACACATACATCACATGTACAAAGCTTGCAAGTAGAGGCGTAATCTGAAGTTCTTGGGCCTTGGTGCAAAAAGTGAAATGGGGCTCCTGCCACTTACCATGTGTCATTTACAACACCAGTGTCTTCTTATGTGTCAAAGGGGCTTTTGGGCCCCCACAGGATGCAGGGCCCCCGTAGCAGCTGCTACCGCTGCACCTCCAATAGCTGCGCTGTCCTCATCTTTTCAGTTCACCATTGAAAGGAATGAAGTATTTTAGCCTCTCAATTTTTTTCTGTCACTCTTAGAGCCAAATTTTCTTCGCTAAGTTGTTCCACGTATCCAGTTTACCGTTATGGATTGTAATTACAGCTTCTCCTCACCTGTATAGGTATAAAAATTTACCTGAACATCTCCCATTGACTTTAATGGGGTTCAAGTTTGAATCAAACCGAACACCACTACTGTTTGAAGCTCGATTCCAACTTGAACATTTTACAGTTCGCTCATCACTAGTGTTTATGAAGTTTTAGCACTTTAGTGTGTCCGCAAACCTCAAATGGCACCTGAAGAAAATGCTAATGAAAATGAAACCCCAAAATCGATATTGAGTTGTGTTTTCCTGATAACATCTACTGTGATCCAATAAGTAATAGATACAAATTTAAAATCTGCAAAAGGGTTAACAAATTTCCTAAATGCTAGGGGGTGCAGTTTCTTAGATAGTTTCATTTATGGGGGTAACATATAGTCCCCTTCAAAGCCACATCAGACCTGGACTGGTCCCTAAAAAACTCTTTAGCAAATTTTATTGAAAATGTGAAAATTGCTATGAAATTTCTAAGCCCCCTAATGTCGTAAAAAAAATAAAGACATTTAAAAATGTTATCAACATACAGTAGACATATGATAGATGCTAGTTATAAAGTGTTTTGCATGGTATAACTATCTGACTTACACGGAGAATCTTTTGAACTTTGCCACTTTTTTCACATTTTTATATTGTTCACAAATAAGCAAGGATCAGATGACCAAAATGTATTAACCCCTTAAGGACCAGGCATTTTTTTTTTTGGTGACACGTTCGTTTTTCCCTCCTCGCCTTCTGAAAGTCATAACTTCTTTATTTTTCCACCTACATAGACATATGAGGGCTTTTATTTTGCGGGACAAGATGTACTTTCTAATGGTGTTATTCACTATACTATAGAATATACTGGGAAACCGCAAAAAAATTCCAAGTGGGACAAATTGTGAAATTTTTTTTATTTTCGCCATGTTTGCGGGGGTTTTGCTTTTACGGCGTTCAATCTTCGGTAAATATAATGTGTTATTCTTCAGGTTGTTACGCATCTGGCAATACCAAACATGTAGGGTTTCCGTTATGTTTTGGTACCGTAAAAAAATTCCAAACATGTTCTATTTTTGAAATTTGCGCCACGGCGCCATTTTGTGCGACCAATAACTTTTTTCTACTAACACCTACGGAATTCAGTGAAGAGGCATTTTTTGCGGGCTGAAGTGTACTTTTTATCGCTAGCAGTTTGGAATGCATGCGACTTTTTTGATCATTTTTATTCCATTTTTTGAGTGACGTAAAATGACCAAAAAACGCAATTTTGGCGTTTGGAATTTTTTTTCTTCTACGGTGTTCAGCGTACGGGATAAATGATGTTATATTTTTATAGATCTGACTTTTTCGGACGCGGCGATACCAAATATGTGTAACTTTTTTATTATTTTAATGATTTTATTTGTAAAATGGGGAAAGGGGGGGTGATTTGAACTTTTAATACTTTTTTTTTTGTACTTTAAAACTTTATTTAATTTTTTTTTTACTGTAACATTGAGGCCACCTGTGGTACTTGACCACTAGGTGGCGCGATTGTTAATACAACCTAATGCATTGCATAGGCAATGCATTAGGGTGTACAAAGATGGCGGTTTCCCCACTTCCTGTCTGCGGACGGAAGTGGGGCAAACCGGCCAGGGTAAGTGACGGGAGCCTTCCCAAGGCTCCCCACCACAATGCCCGGTGATCGGATCGGCGCAGCATAGCTGCGCTTATGCCGATCACCGCACCGATTGGTGCGCGGCACCGTTCGGCGTTAATTCAGACGCCGCGGCCCTCTTTGCCTGATGGGTAACACAGCACCAGCGGGCGGAGCCACCCACCGACGCTGTTACTGCCGGGTGCTAGCGGCGATTTCCGCGAACACCCGCCGGCTTTGCAGGGGGGTCGCGGAGCGATCCCCCTGCAAAGCCCCTTAGCGGCCCTAGGACGTACTGATACGCCCAAGGTCGTTAAGGGGTTAATAACTTAAAGCACAATATGTCACGAGAAAACAATCTCTAAATCACATGGATAGGTAACAGTATTACAACGTTATTTCCACTTAAATTGACATATGTCAGATTTGAAAAATGGGGCTTCGTCTTTTGGTCCAAGACTGTCTGTGTTCTGAAGGGGTTGTAATAATGTTGTTTCTTGGGGGACACTACAGGTAGTTGCCTGTTCTGTCCACCCAGAGGAACGGACCTGGTCATAACCATGTGGCTATGTATTTCATTCTGGCATTGCTTCCTTTCAAAGATATAGCAGGTTCTCTAATCTGCTTGTTTAAAGATGGTTTCCTTGATTACTGTCCACCTCTGTGCTCTAGCAGCTATGTCTTATCAGCAGAAGTGTGCTGGAAGGTTAGACCACAGATCTGATCAGTAATCTAGGAAACCATCTGTAAACCAGGAGAAAAAATAACCTGCTGTATGAAATAAGGCAAAACTGAAACAAAAATATATCTGGTAACTGTTTATTTACCTTTGCTTACTTGTTTAAAACTGATCAATGAGATGTGACTGCCCCTTTAAATTATATTTTTTTGTTTCATATGATAAATATTTTTTGTTTCAAATATTTTGTTTTTTAATTTCGTCTATAGACTCCATTATTTATGTACTACAGTTTATCTTCATTTAAGTGATTTCCTATGTGAGGAAAATGATCAAAGCAGTGATGATATTATAATAAGGTCTGCTTATAACTGTCATAGAAACGTGTATTATATGTATGGTGTAATAGCAAAGAGTGTAAAGTGTATACTATATGTCACGGACTATGTGGTGTTAGGTATAACCCCCTCCCTAACTACAAGTCAACTCTCTATTCATTGTCTGCAAAATGTTTATACAAACAGTCATTAAATCGAGTCATAAAACTAGACTACTCAGGCTCATCAAGTGTGACCTGTCTTAAAACCATAAAGCACCCTAAATAAGGGTATTTTTGAATTTCTGCAGTCTCTCCAAGCATTCTCCTGTGGTTTTTTTGCATGCTGGTGTGAACAGGTACCAAGCTGATGTGCAGTCTGTATCATTTAAGTGTTCCCTTAGCCGTGGGATCTTTGAGTTGTTATTCATCAATCAGCTGCACCTGTCAACTTTTTTCCCATGAGCATATAATGCTAGAGACGCCTGCTTCTGGGCCCAGTTTAGTCCAGCCATTGAGCTGTGAACAAGGCCCAAAATGGTGGTGTTTTTTAAGCAATGTCCTATTTTTTGTATGTGTTTTTTTGTAAATTATTAGTGTAGGGACTCCCAAGACATGAGGACTGTTGACACTGGTTGCAAGCTTGCATATTTGGGGCCCCTGTACCAACTAATACCTCATATTTAACATTTTTCCAGTATGACCTGCCCAACAGTGCTGGGGAGCTAAGGGTGACTATGTTTTGTGTTGGACACCAAGAAGTGCTGGGCAGCCCGCCAAATCGGTTAGTATGTGCACCACTAAGAGGCTGTAAGCCAGCATGGTGCACCACACGTTTGCACCCTTATGTATTGCTTTATGTATATGCAATCGTTATACTGGCAGCCACCCCCCTCATGCCCTGAGGATGTGTGAGTGGTTGTTTAATAGGTATTTTTGTATTTCTGCAGTCTCTCCATGCATTATACTGTGGTTTTTCTGCTGGTGTGAACAGGTACCAAGCTAATGTGCAGCCTGTATCATTTAAGTGTTCCCTTAGCCTTGGGATCTTTGTGTTGTTTAGCAATCAGCTGCACCTGTCAGCTTTTTTCCCAGGAGCATATGAGGCTAGAGACGCCTGCTTCTGGGCCCAGTTTAGTCCAGCCACTGAGCTGTGAACAAGGCCCAAAATGGTGGTGTTTTTTAAGTAAGTAATGTCCTAGTTTTTGTGTTAGAGAAATAAGTATTTCATCCCCCACCAACCATTAAGAGTTCTGGCTCTTACAGACCAGTTAGGGTATGTTCACATGGAATTTTGGAACCGATTTTTGATCCGCTGCGTCAATCTAATCCAAAATGCATCCAACACGCCAGTGCATGTTTGGATGCGTGTTGGATGCAGCAGGATCACACCCTATAGTTTTAAATAGGGTGCCTGCTGCGTCTGTCGGATTAAGAATTGACATGTCAATTCTTTGAACGGATCCGAAAGACGCAAGTAAACATGTATCAGCGATCACTCGTCTGAACGCTGATGCGTGTTTTACATTGCAAGCAATGTAAAATCACACTGCTAATTGCTAGATGCATATTTGGGTCCAAAACATGGATCCAAACATGCATCTATAAACGTATGTACACATGGCGTGAACACGCAGTATGAACATACCCTTAGACACTCCTATTCAACTCGTTACCTGCATTAAAGGCAGCTGTCTTAAATAGTCACCTTTATAAAAGACACCTGTCCACAGACTCAATTAATCATTCAGACTCGAACATCTACAACATGGGCAAGACCAATGAGATTCTAAGGATGTCAGGGACAAGATCATAGCCCTGCACAAAGCTGGAATGGGCTACAAAACCATAAGTAAGACGCTGGGTGAGAAGGAGACAACTGTTGTTGCAATAGTAAGAAAATGGAAGAAATACAACATGACTGTCAATCAACACCACTCTGGGGCACCATGCAAAATCACACCTCGTGGGTTATCCTTTTAGGTGAGAAATCAGCCTAGGATTTGACGGGGGGAACTTGTTAATAATCTCAAGGCAACTGGGACCACAGTTAACAAGAAAGCCATTGGTAGCACATTACACATTAATGGTTTAAAATCCTGCAGTGCCCGCAAGGACCCTCTGCTGAAGAAGGCACATGTGCAGGCCTCTCTGAAGTTTCCCAGTGAACACCTGGATGATTCTGTGAGTGATTGGGAAAAGGTGCTGTGGTCAGATGAGAAAAAAAATTGAGCTCTTTGGAATTAACTCAATTCGCCATGTTTGATGAGAAATTCTGTCTATGACCCAAAGAACACTGACCCACTGTCAAGCATAGAGGTGGAAACATTGGGTGACATGTCTGAAAATTGGTGCTGCCGCAGCACTTTGTATGCATATTAAATCAGTGTAAAGTTTGATCCTCTAAAAAATCTGGCGTCATGCATACCTTGCAAAGTAAACAAAGTAAACTTAATACGCCTAAAAAGATGCATTGCGCAAATCGCGGCGCATAGCGTATCATTACTAGTGTATGTAATGCGCCTACTGAGTCACATTGCGTAATGGAAGCTTGTAACATATCATTTCTAGTGTATGCAATGTGCCTTAATAGGCATTGCATTATGGAGGTGCACAGCTTATCATTGCTACTATAGGAAATGCGCCTTTTTAGGTGCATTACAATGTGTCATGTGTTTTATGTGCCCAGTTTTGGTGTATGACAGTTCATTTACACCAAGAATATGGCGTCAAAAGTGTTTTTGGCGCAAAATAGACCAGAAAAATGACACTTGTGTATTGGGACATGTCGCCCTTTATTTTTTCGGGGTCTTTCCCTGCTAAGGGCACAGGACTACTTTACCGCATCAATGGGAGAATGGATGGAGCCATGTACTGTAAAAGGTGACAACCTCCTTCCCTCTGCCAGGAAATTAAAAATGGGTCGTGGCTGGGTCTTCCAGCAAGACAAGGACCCAAAACATACAGCCAAGGCAACAAAGGAGTGGCTCAAAAAGAAGCACATTAAGGTTATGGAGTGGCCTAGCCAGTCCCAGACCTTAATCCCATAGAAACCTTATGGACGGAGTTGAAGCTCCGAGTTGCCAAGTGACACCCTCAAAATCTTGATGATTTAGAGATGATCTGCAAAAAGGAGTGGACCAAAATTACTCCTGACATGGGTGCAAACCTCAACTCATCAACTACAAAAAATGTCTGCTGTGCTTGCCAACAAGGGTTTTGCCACCAAGTATTAAAGGGGTTTTCTCGTTACAAAGATCATATCTCTAATGATGGGGACAGTAAAAATAAGCACTTTTGCAATTGGTTTGCCTTACCTAAATCACTTACTATAGCAGATATGAGTTAATCTGTGCATCTATAGCTATTTCTGCAGCAGGTGGTCAGGTCACGCCCATTTTCTGACTGATATGTCATTCAGCCTGTTCAGACACGCCTCGTGCTGTGATTGGCTGCTTGCACTCTGTGCTTTCTCCCCTCTGACCTGTGGAAAATGAAAGTGAAAACGAACTGCCTGTGATGACTGCGTCTGTATAATAAAGGCTGTCTCAGCTCCTCTAATAGCCCTTTCTCCCAGTGATCATTCTATGCAAAGAATCTGTGCAATTACTGAGTCTCTAGCTGCTAGATTCACTCTCCCCTCAAATCACAGCATTATACTCTGTGCGCCCTTCATATAACAGCCTTATAAAGTCTGCTCTACCTCCTGCCTCATAACAGAGTGGGGCAGCGTGCCTTTCTCACATTTGTTTCATTAGTTCAGGCTGTATGTACAGTAGGCATGGAAAGTATTCAGATCTCTTTACATTTTTCACTCTCTTTCATTGCAGCCATTTGGTAAGATCAAAAAAAGTTAATTTTTTTTGCTCATTAATGTACACTCTGCACCCTATCTTGAAAGAAAAAAAACAGAAATGTAGATATTTTTGAAAATGTATTAAACAGGAAAACTGAAATATCACATGGTCATAAGTATTTAGACCCTTTGCTGTGACACTCATATTTAATCACATGCTCTCCATTTCCTTCTGATCCTCCTTGAGATGGTTCTACTCCTTCATTGGAGTCCAGCTGTGTTTAATTAAACTGATTAGACTTGATTAGGATAGGCACACACTTGTCTATATAAGACCTCACAGCTCACAGTGCATGTCGGAGTACATGAGAATCATGAGGTCTAAGGAATTGCCCAAGATGCTCACAGACAGAATTATGGCAAGGCAAAGATCTGGCCATAGTTAGAAAAGAATTTCTGCAGCACTCAAGGTTCCTAAGAGCACAGTGGCCTCTATAATCCTTAAATGGAAGAAGTTTGGGACGACCAACTCTTCCTCGACCTGACCATCCAGCCATACTAAGCAATCATGGGAGAAGAGCCTTGGTGAGAGAGGTAAAGAAGAACCCCAAGATCACTGTGGCTGAGCTCCCGAGATGCAGTAGGGAGATGGGAGAAAGTTCCACAAAGTCAACAAACACTGCAGCCTTTCACCAGTCGGGGCTTTATGGCAGCGTGAGCCGACAGAAGCCTCTCATCAGTGCAAGACATATGGAAGCCTGCATATAGTTTGCAAAAAAACACATGAAGGACTCTCTGACTATGAGAAATAAGATTCTCTGGTCTGATGAGATGAAGATTGAACTTTTTGGTGTCAATTCTAAGCGGTATGCATGGAGAGAACCAGGCACTGCTGATTACCTGCCCAATATAATCCCAACAGTGAAACATGGTGGTGGCAGCATCATGCTATGGGGGTGTTTTTCAGCTGCAGGAACAGGACGACTGGTTGCAATTAAAGGAAAGATGAATTAGGCCAAGTACAGAGATATCCTGGAAAAAAACCTCTTCCAGAGTGCTCTGGACCTCAGACTGACTGAGCTGAAGGTACAGTACTTCTTTCAACAAGACAATGACCCTAAGCACACAGCTGAAATAACAAAGCAGTGGCTTCAGAACAGCTCTGTGCCCATTCTTGACTGGCCCAGCCAGAGCGCTGACCTAAACCCAATTGAGCATCTCAGGAAAGACTTGAAAATGGCTGTCCATCAACGTTCACCATCCAACGTGAGGGAACTGGAAAGGATCTGCAAGGAAGAATAGCAGAGGATCCCCGAATCCAGGTGTTACAAACTTGTTGCATCATTTCCAAGAAGACTCATGGCTGTACTAGCTCAGAAGGGTGCTTCTACTCAATACTTAACAAAAGGTCTGAATATTTAAGATCATGGGATATTTCAGTTTTTCTTGTTTAATACATTTGCAAAAAAATATCTACATTTCTGTTTTTTTTTCCTTTCAAGATGGGGTAAAGAGTGTACATTAATGAGCAAAAAAATGAACTTTTTGGATCTTACCAAATGGCTGCAATGAAAGAGTGAAAAATACTTTCCATACCCATTGTATAACTGTTTACACCAATGAAGGTGTTCTAGTTACAAGGAGCTTGTGTAGCCTGGAGCTGACAGCTCTGCAGACATGAGAACTATTGCAGGAGGTCTGCCGAGCTTTGACATCCTGTCCCTTCCACTGCTCACACACAATGATGATGTCACAACTCTTCAGTGAGGGAAGACATGCCTATGGGAAGGAGAGACATGCTCCTGGATTTGAAACTGTAACAGATAGAAACAGCTGAAGTCTGCAAAAGAGTGTAATGATAAAATCCCTTTAAGTCTTGTATGCCAGGGGGATCACATACTTATTTCTCACTGCAAAATGCAATATAATTATATAATTTATACAATGTGTTTTTCTGGATTTTATTCTGGACATTCTTTCAATGTTAATATTAACCTACCCTTAAAATTATAGACTGTTCATGTCTTTGTCAGTGGGCAAACTTACACAATCAGCAAGGGATCAAATAATTATTTCCTTCACTGTATGTGGCCCTAGTGCACTATTTGACTCAACCACAGGAGGAGCACCTACAGGATATATTTTAGGCACAATTCCAGGTTTGCGGACACCCGTAGGTGCTAAAACTTAATAAACTCCCCTAAAAAGACCTAATTTGGTCTTTGGTCCAGAAATTACCTCATTTTGTTTTCAACACCCCTCAGAGATCTCATCTAGGGATGTATTGTGCAATTTGGGTGCAGGTGTTTCACAGTTTTTGAAGCTTAGGGCCATGAAAATAAAAAAAATCTGCAGTTCCAAAATAGTTTTTTGGGCTACATTTTTACAGCGTTCACCAGGTGGTATAAGTGACATAATAACTTTACCATGTAGGTGAGTACAATTACAGAGTTCAAAAAGGGTCTGGATGCATTTCTAGAGCACAATAGTATAACAAGTTATAGTGACTAGGTATAGTGACTAGGATGCTGGAGAAGGGTCGTTGATCCAGGGATTTATTCTGATTTCCAGATTTTTTCCCTAAAATGAGGACAATTGGCTTCTACCTCATGGGGGTTTTTGCCTTCCTCTGGATTAACACTTTAGCACAATAGTCTGATCTGGATGGACGTCTGTCTTTTTTCGGCCTTAGAGACTATGTAACTATGATGTGAAGAGCACAGCCAAAGAGGTGCAAGTGAAAAAATAGCATTTCAGGCCAGTAAAGATATTCGGTTATGATGTTGAATATTATCATCCTCACATACAGAAGGTGGTGCAAGATGTTTGCAACCATTGTAGGAATTGCAGCCTCTCCCGGGCAAATGACCAAGGAGCACTGTTGGGTACCATCCATTCCTTCTATCCATTATAGCTACAAACAAAAGGCAATCTACAAGTTGAGGAGTCCATGCGAGGTTACAAGTATCTCCTTGTCAAGTTCGCTGTGGCTGTCTCTACAAGAGATCAAACAGCAGAAATGGCAGCCCAAGCTCTGTGAAAACACTCTGTGCTGGTGTATGGGTGCCTAATCCAGCTTCACTCAAACCAGGGGGCCTGCTTTGAAGGCGGAGTTATAGAGGAAATGTGCTTTTACCAGATTCGAAAGACTCTTACCACTCTGTACTATACCCAAGGGAATGAGGCTTGTGAGCGACTAAGTCGTACATTGCTTCAGCTGTTGAGAGCTCTGGAGGAACAGAAAAGGTAGAGGTGGCCTAATCATGTTGCTGAGCTGGTATGGCTGTATAGTAACACTGTGCACTCTACCACAGGCTATTCCCCTTACATGTTGATGTTTGGGAGAAATGGGAAGTGCCCTTTTAGTTTAATGATGATGCCGAGCGAGGTGGATGAAGAAAATTGGACTCCGCAGATGTTGATGGGGGATCATAGAAAATACAAGTGATCAAAGATCTTGTTATCCAACAATCAATCACAAGTTGAAGCAGCTGCTGCTGCAGGTGGGTGTTTGGGTGATGCTGTGGGATAGGACAGAGCGTGAAATTACAGTGAAAATGGGTATCTAAAACCATACAAAGTGGTCTGTCAACCAAACCAAAGGAGAACCAGGTCCCATCAGAAGAATACATTGAAATCTACTGAGACCTTTTGTACTTTAGGAGTAGGCAACAACACAGTGGATCAGAGGCCCTGCCACTGCCCATCCACCAATTGATGAAGATGATTAGTGGGTCCTTCCATCTCCTTGTGGGTTGGGATACAGTAGTAAAGGAAGAAGGTAGTGAACCAAAGGTTAGGGCTGGTTCATCTGGGATATACCACTCTCAGCATGACAATTTGAGTAAGCTTCCAGCCTGTTAGGATGACTATTTCTTGCAGGTACTGGATACCAAGACAGCAACTGATAAGTTCTGGGGAGGGAGGTGGGGAATATGTAGAGTAAGGACCTTTAGTTCACCCTCCAGTCAGTAGATGGCATAGGTACACTAAAGGAGCAGATGGCAATGACACGAGCTCAGTGAACAAAAAGCAGACTTGTCAAATGGAGAGGGTACATTAAAAACATGGAAAGATCCATGTGGATGGAGGGGGAGACTACCGTCCCACAGGCATGTGGCAGAACACTGTTTTGGTCTGTAGGCCCTTAATAGACTATTGTAGCATATTAATGTAAATGCGCCAGTTGTGCAAGGCTTGTTAAAAAGAAATAAGAAAATTCAGTAAATTGTTCAGTTTATTTGAAGAAACAAGTGTGACGACTTTTCCTCCTGCAAATTACACGCAAGGAGGGGTCATCTTTGGACATATAGTTATTCTGTAGTACAGAATAAAGGTAGGATGACCAAAAGGCTGCAGCACATCTGGACTATAAAAAAGTAAAGCTCTATAGTCTGCAGAAGATGACAGAGACCAGGTACTTTGTGCTCCAAGAAAGTTAGTTATGTCCAAAGCTTCAGAATTGCAAGCATAGGTTATCATATCTCTGATTCTGAAAGTGGATTTGGAAGCTTTTTTAGTCACTTCATTGCACCAACAAAGAAGATAAGCAAGATTTCCTACTTCCTGAAGGGGAAGTCCTTCCTTGATATGTCCTTAGGTATGATATTATATTGGTGAAGATCCTCTTGTGTAGTAGAAGTCTCTTCAAAGTCTAATAATAATAATAATAATAATAATAATAATAATAATTATTATTATTATTATTAAGCTGAAATGCTAATACTCTGATGTAATACTGTGAAGGACTTTAGGACTTAAGCTTGGAAGAGAACAAAGGATACCTTGTCTTATGGGACTACACTGTAGGGATCAGTTTATTTTTAAGTCTTTAGCTCTCCAATGCATTCAGCAGAGGTTATGGCCAAGAGGAAGGCCGTCTTCAGGATAAACATTGGAAGAAGGATTCCTCCAAGGGCTAAAGGGGTGCTTAACAGCTTCCTTAGATCCAAAGGTAGTGCTCACACTGGTGCATGATACTAGGTTTCAGCTTGGATGTTGCTTTGAAGAAACCTTCACTGAGTGGTGGATTCTAAAGTGGTCTCAAAAAAGACCGACAAGTAGTTTCCTGCACAACTCTGAGCTGAAGCGTTTATGCGTTTGTTGAAGGAATTCTAGTAGTTTGTCATAGAAGGAACTTGAGACATCCTTTAGGAGAGAACAAGGACAGGAATATAGGGGGACATGTATGAATTCACATGTGCCATTTTTTTGGCGTAAATCGCCGGTTCGCGATATGTATGATTCAGGCGTAAGGGCAAACTTGGCGCACAAGACACTGGTTTGACGCCTCCAAATTATAATGCGCCTACATTTAGGCACACACACTTTTAACATGTCTCAATTGTGGCCGTGTGGTGCACTCCAATGAATGGAAGCAGAACATTTCTGAAGTTGTCCTGCCCAACTTTGGCACAAAACAATACTTAAACCACACTAATGGCGACATGTATGAATCCTGGCGCTGACAGGCCAGTCCTCAAATGCATTAAGGCAATGCAGAATGTCTCAGAATGTATGAACCTGTTCTTCTGCACGTCATACGAACAGGCATATTCAATTGCCAATACGACAAGTCTGGCTAAGGCACCAGCTTTAACTTGGTCTGGATGTTCCAACTGTTTAGCGCCTAGATTTGGCGTCAAAGACTCCTAAATGTGTGTAATCCTACAAATGTGGTGTGACATGCCCCCTGAACACCTCTAATCTTTGGCGCACCAAAAGTGTCTCTAGCGCATTACAAAGGGACGTATCGTGCCAAACTGTGGAGTGCACCTGTTCATACATTCGTTTTGCTTCAAAGTACAGCTGAAAACTTGTGCAGCCCCATTCATACATGTTGCCCAAATTTGTTTTTGCATTGCCTAATTCGGATGCGTCAGGCTATGTTCACATGGATTATCGCGGCGCATACTGGAAACGCTGCAGTACGGCGTGTGTTTTGAAACCACGCGTTGTTCAGCGCATAATTTCAAAACAGGGAGGGGGGGGGTGGCAGCCGCCCATCCCCATTGACATGCATTGGTGATTGTATTATACACGCGGGGCGACGGCGCATAATCCATAGCACTCAGTGACAACTATAAATTACCGTAATTGCGGTGAGCATTTCGCCGCGTATAAAGCGCAATACGTGGCGAAAAGTGCACGAAACACATGGCAATTTAAGCCGTGTGAACATACCCTTACAATACTTGACATGGCCAATTTTTGTTTCATTGCACGGGTGGAAATGCCAGTTTAAAAAATATGGATGCATTGCAAATGTATCCCAAAGTTTATCTCAGTCTGTGGGTTTTTGTTACCCTACTGACAATGCAGTATGGTTGATCTGTAGCCAAAAGGTATCTTAGATGCCATGTTAACATATTGTAGTGCCTACATGGTTTCCTAAGAGGTAGTAGAGCGGTAGTAGAGTGGCAGCGACAAACATTTCAAATTAGGGTACACTACGCTGTGTGAATTTTGTGGATACCTTGATAATTGGATAATTGTGGTCTGATGTAGCTATGTTTCCTAACTTGTGTTGAGCGATCAGTAAAGAGATTTAGAAACTGTTAGAAACTGGAACTTTTGTGAGTTCAGTTCGAAGTCCGATTGAAACTCAAAATTCGAACCACATTAGAGTCTAGGTGAGAAGATGCTCTGGTTAATTTTTATCCCTATGCAGGTGAGGAAAAGCTGGAATTACCATCCATAACAGTAAAGTGGAGACGAGAAACAAGTTAGTGAGGCAAATTTGGCTGTTACATTGACAGTCAAAAAATGAGAGGCAAAAATACATTTGTTCTGTCAATGACTAACTGAAAAGATGAGAACAGCTTGCAAGCAGGGGCGTAGTTAGAGGGGGTGCAGTGGTAGCACTGCTACGAGACAATGCATCCTGAGGGGGCCCAAATTCCCCTTTGATACATAGAAGATTTGGAGATGGTGTGTTATACAATTACTGAACCCACAAAACTGCAAAAACAAAACTTTTGGTCAGTGAGTCTGATTTAGCAAATCCAAGCACTCTGTATAATAAGCTTGGTTTCTCCAAAAATGTTTTTTGGCAACCATTACCAGTGGATGAGATGAAGTTTACATGCATAATCAAACACAAACAATTTATAACTGTATTAAAAACATTTATTAACAAGCAAAAAATGAGAACAAATACAATATTCGGAATTTTACTGGTGGCTCTCCATTATAGTGTCCATCTTTCTATGGAGGGTGGCCAGGCTCTCCTTTATCTCCTGGATCTCCTGGAGATCATGTTGCCAAAATTCTGGTGGAGAATTGGCAGGGGCTTGAGGGATGATGTCCTCAAGCTGTAAAGTCACCACTAGTGTTGAGCGATTGCGTTGGCCATCGACATCGGTCGATGGTCGATAGTCGACCATCATCGACCAGATAGTCGATAGTGAGCAGTCGATTATGAGCGATGACCATTAAAGTCTATGGGAGAGCAACAACACCCTTTATTCTTACACCCCAAACAAAGGGGTGGAGAAGCTGGAATTAACATCCACAACAGTCAAATGGATATGTGCTACATCTTAGGGAACACACTTAGGTTATAAAAGCCACAGAAAAAAAATCACACAACATTCACTATCCCTGTCTTGTACCACAGCATGACCCTTAAACCTGCATCACCCACAAATTAAAAAGTGCCAGAAGGCAGTATGATTTAAACCATCATCTTACTTGAACTGGACATTGAATATCCCTGTCCTGGAACGCAGCATGAGCCCCAAACCTGCATGACCCCCCGATTCAAAAGTGCCGGAAAAAGGAGTCTTCAACCACCATTTTAGTTTCAACGGACATGGACTATACCTGTCCGGGGGCCCCAAACATGAGGGGCCCCCAAACCGGAAAGACCCCCCCCAAATTTTAAAAAATTTCCGGAAAAAGGAGTCTTTCAACCACCATTTTAGTTTACGGACATTGACTATACCCGGGCCTGGGGGACAGCATGAGCCCCAACCCCATGCCCCCACATTTAAAAAGTTCCGGAAAAAAAGGGGTCTTTCAACCACCTTTTAGTTTCCCCTGGCCTTGACTATAAACCGTCCCCGGGGCCCCCGCAAGAGCCCCCAACCTGCATGACCCCCCATTTATAAAAATGCCGGGAAAAGGGGGTCTTTTAACCACCATTTTAGTTGAACTGGACAAATTTAAATATATTGGGCCCCGTACCCCCAGAATGACCAAAAAAACCTTTCTTACCCCCAAAAGTTTAAAAGTGCCGGGGGAAAAAAAAATCTTTTTAACCACCATTTTAGTTTCACTGGACATATACTGCCCTGTCCGGGTAGCGCTTGCCCCTCCCTATGAAATGCGGGGCCCCAAAGGGGCTTCACTTTGGGAAATACTTTTGGTTTGGTTTTAAAGCCCCTTTTCCACCCAGGTGCCCTTTTTTTTTTGGCATTCTTTTTTTTTATTTTTCTCAGCGTGCTGGGGAAAATTTTCTCTGTAAATTTGTTCCTGTCCCTGCTCCATACTCCATGTCCTTTGGAAAAAACTACATTGGGAAAGGTTTTTCCCCGTACCCCCCTTGTACAATTTTAGAAGGGAAATTTTTTTAACCCGCTATTTTTTTTACATGCAGTTTTTTAGTTAAAATTTTAAATTTTAGAAAACACATTTTTAAAAAAAGGATGGAATCCCACCTTTTCCCTTTTTTTCTCTTTTTTTTAAATTTTATTTAAAAGGGTTTTTTCAATTTCAGGGATTGATAGTTTGTTAAAAATTTTTGCAAAAAACAAGTCATTTTGCAATATGTGTCCATTAAAAGTGTCCATACCTATTTTTTTCTGCCAGCACATACCCCTTTAGCCAAATCTTTTAAAATTGTGAAGGAACAAAAAATTGTTAGAAACAAAAAAAAATTTTAATAGGGGCCTGTAGTATACTGCATTTGAAAGCAAAAGGCCCCCAAAAAAATTTAAAAACATGACCCCTTTAGCCCCTTTGGGCAATTGTGAAAACAAAAGTCTGTTAGAAACAACATTTTTTTATAATGGACCCCGTTGTATTTCTGCATTTCAAAGCAGCTGACTAAAAAAAAATTATAAAAATTAAAAATTTGTGGGGAGAAATGCCCTTAGAAAACCCCATTTCTGTTCAAAAGGAAACCCTGATTATTGCTGTATCTCAAGCTAAAAAATACCCCAAAAAAAATTTTAAAAAATGCTTTTTCAGCCACTATTAAAAAATTTTGAGGGGGAAATGCCACTTAAAACCAAAATTTCTGTTCCCCAAAAGGGCCAGATTATTGCTGTATCTCAAGCTACATGACCCCAAAAAATTATAATATGACTTCTCCAGCCACTATTAAAAATTGTGAGGGAGAAATGCCACTTAAAAGCCACATTTCTGTTCCAAAGGACCATAATTATTGCTGTATCTCACAGCAACATGACCTCAAAACCATTGACAATGCGAAAATTCTTAAGATAAAGTGAGTAAATGGAATACGGTGTTGTCATGAAACCTTGCTGTCTTTTACAGTCTCCTCACAGCAAAACCAGCAAAATGAACTGTTGGGAAAAGAGAATATAAAAATTGCAGTAAAAAAATTATCATTTTAAAAAACTTTTTCAAGAGGACCATTTCTTTTTTGAAGAGGAATGTGAAGTAGACCGGGCAACTAATCGGTGACCTCGGCAATTGGGTCCACATCATCAGAGATCCATGCCTGATTCATCTTGATGAAAGTCAAACGATCCACATTATCTGTGGAAAGCCGGATGCGTTTGTCTGTAAAGACTCCTCCAGCTGTGCTGAAGGTCCGCTCAGATATGACGCTGGCTGCTGGGCAAGACAACACCTCTATGGCGTGACGAGCCGCTCGGGCCATTTTGTCCATTTTGGATACCCAGAAGTCTATTGGGTCCGGAAACACATCAAAACATCGGTGTTGAGACGCAGATGTCGTTTCACCATTTATCTTAAGCTGATTTTCTTTTGGGGTTGGATGTGTGCCCTGCATTGCATGCATTGGTGAGGTGGTAAACAAAGATTGCCAGAGGTCACCCATTAGGCTTCTGCCACTTGTCTGCTGCTGCCGCACGCCCTACTTGGCACCTTTCTGCTGTCACGTCGCTGATGTTGTTCCACCGTGACATTTTGGGGAACGTGAAGCAGACGCAACAGATGTCTCCAGTTGATCAATCAGCAAGGTCTCCCATTTCCTGCATTTTACTCTCTATTTGGGTGGGTGGAAGGAAAATGCTGAGTTTTGTTTTGTACCGGGATCCAGGAGGTGGCCACCCAGTTTAAATGTTGTTCATTTTGATGGCCTTTAAAGCGAGGATCATGTTGGAGGAAAAGGGGCATCCAAGCACTCATGTGAGAGATGGAGCCTTGATTTCCCAAGCCTCTGGGTCGAGGGGGCACTAGCAAAACTGATCTTCCTCATCTTCCTCCTCCGCCTCATATCCCCGCCAACCTCCCTTTTCCAAGGCAGGGACGTCGGTAACATCGGTGTTAGGAATACCTCCTCCTCCTCCCCGCTGCCTCCAGCACAGCTTCAACACAGCCCCTACTTGCCTAAAGATGAGGGCACCCTGAGAGGATGCCCCAACCTTGCACTAGCTTTTGGAAACCCCCAAAACCACTGCCTAATAAAACCGATGAAATTGTGAAACTGCGGGCCTTGGGGTTTTTTGACGGAGAGAAAGGGCCCTCCATGTCCGCATCTGTGTCCGTCCCCCTCCCCCGGGTCGCTCGGGTACCTGTGTTTCAGAGTTTTCCAACGATTTTTCCAGAACTAAAACACCACAATGTCATGCTGACAAGGGCATTATCCGCACTGCCTTTTTGGGGTGGCTTCTTCAAAACTGGAAAGGGGATGGTGCAGGCTCTTTCACCTGCCCCCACTCTCGGGGGCTTAAAAAAAACCCCCAGGTCCGCACCGCTTGGGTTGCGGCCATGTGTTCACTTTCGAACTGCTTAAAGGCTTTTTGGCTGTTTGCCACCAAAACGCTGGGCAAAGTTGGGGGGTGGAATTCCCGCGTGTTGCCCGTCAAAAAAATGAGCGGGTTTACGGGGAGGCCCAGCTGCCCCTGGGAACACAGCCAGGCGGGACGAAAGGGGAGGTGCGAACGGGGGAAGTGGGGAAATTAGACTTCAGCCTTCCTCAGGGACAGTCCAGACCCGGGTTGTCTTTAGAAAAATTTTTTGGGCGACCAAAAGGGTTTATGCATGTGCCAGGCAAGGGATGTGCTCCAGCCTAACCCAATCTTTTAAGGGCGACCCCGCAGATTTCGAAAGGGGTTTGGGGTTGTAAAGGGGTTTTGGAAATTTGGGGGGGGGGGTGGGGGTTTTGGGGGGGGTTTAAAATTGGGGGGGGGGGGTTTTGGAAGGGTTTAAGGGGGGATTTTTTTTTAAGGGGGGGGGGATTGGGGTTTTTGGGGGGGGGGGGTGGGGGTAAAAGAGACCTTGGGGGAAAGAACCCTGCACCCCCCTGGGGGTTTTGAAGGCGTGCGCCCAGCCTGGGGAGCCACCGTCCCCCCCCAGGGGAATTTCCCCCCACTCACCCAGTGACTGTCACAGAAAATTTTAACGGCCTTGGCTGTGCTTTTCTAGTCCCTGTGTCCGGGTCAGATGGACTTTTCCGGGCCCCAGGTTTCAGACAAACCCCCTTTGAAATTTTTTGATGACACGGGGGCTGGCCAGGGGAAAGATGGGGTTTTCCCGGCAAAGAAAATTTCCTGCTCAGCATCTGGTATTGGGGGCAGCAAAAAAGGGCCCTGAGTGGCGGAACCCATCTGTGTCCAAACCCAAAAGAAAGGCAAAAATTTCCCCAAAGGGCCAAAAATCTGGCAATGCCGATATCAGGGCCTTTTTTGGGTTTGGGGTGGTTTGGGTTAAAGTGTTTCTTCTGCTCCCAAACCGGAAGTAGAAGGTGGCTGCCTGGCGCTTACGCGTGCGGGCTCAAACTGGCGGAAGGAGAAGGGGGAGGATGGGTCTCTGGTGGTGTGTGGTACCGGGCGCTGAGGCTGAGCGGATGCTGACCCCCTGATCATGAATCTGAGAGACATGGGCAGCTGAGGAACGCTTGGTGGTGGGGAGGGGGAGGAGGCGGAGACAGGGGTTGACAGGGGTTGGGGCCGGGTGGGTTGGGCCCCTTTTTTGGCCAAGTGTTGCCCCCATTTAACTCATGCATCGTGATGTGACTAGACTTTGTTGGTGGGGGTTAAACCCACGTAAGGTTCTTGCCTCTACTTAGGTTTTACGGAAAAGGGCGGCATAACATCCGGGGTGAATCAACTTGGTCAAAAAAGGGGCCCGGGCTTAAAGGGGTCCTGGACCTTTTTGACGCGATAAGCGAGGAGCGGGGTTTTGCGCTGACCGGGCTGGGGGAATCAATCACCGACTTCTGCGCCCCGCCCTCCCCTTTTGAGGCGGAAACCCGTACTGAACTACCCCATGTCTTCCCCCTCACCAGTGTGAAGCTTTCCCAAAGCAAATTCTGCTAAAAAAGCCACGTTGGATCGCAATGTGTCATCATCATCATCATCACGGGTGATTGGTCTCCTGAATTCTGCATCCGGGACGCGGGCTACAACAAGAGGGACTGCAAGGCGTTCCGACCGCCCGGGGATTTTTGCCGTTGACCGGCTTCCTTCTCCTCCTCTGAGGCATCAGAATTTGGGCTCAGAGCAACAAAATCACCCTCTTTGGCCTCTTGATCTTTAACATGTTTTTCTGACCCCAACCGCATTTTGTCATAAAAGGGGTCTTCAAAAAAAGGGTTATCCACAGTGGTGGGTACACTTTGAATTTTGGGCCCTTTTATGTTGGACAGCGGGAGCTGAATGGGAACATTTGGGCCGGACGGGGGGACGAGGAGGGTAAGACGCTGGATATTTTCTTTAAACCACAAAGGCAATTGGCGCGCTGTTCGTTACTGAATCCGGGGCCCTGACCAGCGATGCGGGTGACGGTCCTGCAACTGATGATCCCTGGCAGCGTGTTGTCGCCTCACTGGGAAGGACACCTTCTTCCGTACCCTTTTTCCATGTCCTACCCCCCCCTTTTTCTCGTTTCCACCCAATTTTGCTCCATGTTCAAAAAATACAAATTTGAGAAGGTATGAAAAAGTTTTGGGAAAATTCTTATTAAAAGACGGCAAATCACACATTCTCAAATCCCCAAAACAAAACAAAATTCTGGTTTTAAAAATAAATGCAAAGTAATCTATCAACAAAGTGGCCTCGCCAAAGGAAAAAAAACGTATCAAAAATTTTTTCATAATAAAAGGTATTTTTTCACCTATCAATTTTTTCCCCTTTGGGAAAAAACACAAAATTTTGGGGTTCAAAATTTTAAATGCAAGGGGGTCTTCAACAAAGCGGAAGGGGCAAAAGGGCAAAAAAACTATCTGTAATGTATTCGGATAAAAAAGGTTTTTGGCACCTTCAATTTACCGTGGTGATACAAAAATTTCTGTATTCAAATTTTTAAATGCAAAATAGATCTATCAACAAAGCTGGCCTGCGCCAAAGTGAAAAAACACGTATCTGAAATGTATTTGGATAATAAAAGGTATTTTTGGCACCTATCAATTCACCTGTGGTGACTACAAAATTGCTGGATTCAAATTTAACTGCAAGGTGGCTCTATCAACAAATCTGGACTGGGCAAAAGTGCAAAAAACATGTATCTGTAATGTATTCGGATAATAAAAGGTATTTTTGGCACCTATCAATTCACCTGTGGTGACTACAAAATTGCTGTATTCAAATTTAACTGCAAAGTAGATCTATCAACAAAGCTGGCCTGCACCAAAGTCAAAAAACACATATCTGTAATGTATTCAGATAATAAAAGGTATTTTTTGGCACCTATCAATTCACCTGTGGTAACTACACAATTGCAGTATTCACATTTAAGTGCAAGGTGCCTCAATGAACAAAACTGTAGTGCGCCAAAGTCAAAAAACACGTATCTGAAATTTATTAGGATATTACAAGGTATTTTTGGCACCTTTTCCCCACCTTTGGTTGAACTTGATGGACATGTGTCTTTTTTCAACCGTACAAACTATGTAACTATGTAACTATGTAACTATTGTCTCCATGACGACAACGCTCCCAGCAGTGCATGTAATGCGCCATTTTTGGCGCATTAAGCTACCGTTATGCGGCAAATTTTAACTAGACATGGCTAATTATGTCATTGACAGTTTCTGTTGGTTTGGGGAATATGATTTATAGTCACATATAAAGTGGACAACTTTCAAGGCTAAAGGGTATTTATTTTATGCCACATACAGAGTTAAAGCCTTGTGGTCTATACAAAGATGGCGCACTAATGAGCCATAATGCGCCAATCTTTACCTAAATAGTAACGTTGTCGCCGCCTAACATTTCTTCCTCAAATTGCCTATTGCATTTAGGCGCCTTAAGGAGTCGTAATGCACCAAGGTTTTAATAGCGATGGAAAAGTGGTCGGCGCCGCAGATTTCTCCCTTCAATGGCCTATTGCATTTAGACGGATTAAGGAGTCATAATGCGCCACATTTTGAAGGCAGATGGGTAAGATTTGGAACCAATTTTTGGTGCCATTGTAAGGGTATGTTCACACAGCGTTTTTGAACTGATTTTATTCCCATTGTGGGTCTGCAGTTTGCATAAAAAAGCTCGCCATGAGCAGAGGGGGCAACACAACTTTTCAGAAGGCCACATAGCAAATACGATGTTTAGATTAAGTAATGACGATTCGAAGTAAACTAGCAGTGGACTTGGCTGGTAGACAGCTGTTATTGGATGGTCCCTGCAGAAGCAAACTGTGTAGCAAGATCAGAGTTGAATGGTTCAGAGCATCCAAACTGAGCATCCATGGGATTTCTGTAACGAACCCGGACGTAGAAGTGGATCCACTGGACCACCGCAAGCGATGGTGTTAGCCACGCCAGGGAACGGAATCTAAATAGGTCCCGGTTTTCACCAGAGCCCGCCGCAAAGCGGAATGGACTTGCTGCGGCGGGAGTCTACCAGGTCGTTACCTGACGTGACTTGCTTGCGATGCGGTGGCAGCCAAGTATAGCGTGGTGCCAAAATCGTAGGCAGGCTCGTAGTCGAGGACAGGCAGAAGGTCAGGACAGGCGGGACAATGTTTCGTGGTCAGTGGACAGGCAGTAGGTCAGGACAGGCAGCAAGATGCCGGTCAGTGGTCGAGGAACCGGAAGCTATGGTACGGTTCACGGTAAATTCAGAACAAGGCTTGGAAAACGCTTTCTCAGTAGCTAAATGAAAGTAGCACTAAAGATACGGCAAAAGCCCATGAAGGGGCAGGCCTTAAATAAGGGCAGTGACAGCAATAGCCAATTACCGATGGACTGGTCCTTTAAATTTCACAGAGTCGGTGCGCGCCGCGCTTAGAGATCTGGGGCGCGCGTGCAGCGGACAGGGGGGCTGGAGCAGAAACTGGCGCATGGCCGGGGTAGAGTAGGAGGGTGACTGGCGGCCGGTAAGTGAGCGTCCCACCAGCCCGTCATGCGGGCGCGGCTGTCGCTCGTGCGGGGGAGCCACGGGTGTGACTGCGAACCGGGACAGGGGTCGCGGACCCACCAGTGGGACAGGTACCCCCCTACCCCCTTCGGCTCCTCCACCCCTTTTATGGGCTGGAGCAACCTACTGAATGATGTTACGATCAGAATATTGTTTTCTGTCGTCCCCGGGACTCCACTTCTCTCGGGCCCGAACCCTTCCTGTTCAATGAGAAAAAAACCGCTTTCCCTCTGACCGTCTTCACTCAAGAATCTCCTTTACCTTAAAGACATTGGTGGCATCGGCCTCAGGGTGGGAGGAGAAGTACCGAGTAAGAAGCGATTTAGGATGACAGGTTTTGAAGCGAGAATTGAAAGGAGTTCAGGACCTCATAGTGAGAGAAAGGCGGAGTTTGTATGTACTGGATTAATGCGCTTAAGCAGACTCGAATGGCCCAGGAACCGGCGGACAGCTATAACTGGAACCTTGAAAACGTATATATTTAGCCGACAACCACACCTTGTCAAAACCTGGCGAAGATGGTTGGCTGCGGTCTTTGCATTTTTTGTGGCTTGATGCCTTGGTGACGAGCGGGAAGCTGGAGTAGAGAATGGTGCGTTCTGTTTCCAGATAGCGGTCGTCCTGGACCAGCTGCTCTGACAGGCAGGGACCTCAGAGGGCACAGAAAGAGGGAGAGGTGGGCGGCGGATGTCGCACGTAGACAATAAAGAAAGGAGCAGCTCACGGTCAGACTCCCGAGTCCAATGTGTTATAGGAAAAACTCGGTCCCAGGGCAACAAGCTGGACAATCATACTGGCATGTGCGGAGGACAATAGTGGCGCAGTAGCAACCTAGGGTCTGGTTTACTCTATCTACCTGCCATTGGACTGGGGTGGTAGGGAATGGAAGAAACGTCCAATTTTCATTTGCAGTTGGTTGCAGAGGGAGTGCCAGAATCTGGGAGACAAACTGAACGCCCCGGTCCGACACTTATGTGCCGAGGGCCATGCAGCCTCGAAAATATGTAGAAAAAATTAGACTGGCAAGGCTAGGGGCTGAGGGCAGCCCGGCAGAGGAGTAATGTTGGAGAACAACTTTGAAAACTGGTCTATCACCACCGAAATTAACGGTGTTGGCCAGAGGAAGGAGGGAGGATCCGTGATAAAATCCTATGGACACATGTGGGTACAATGGACAGCTGGGTTATAGTTAGAGGAAGGGAGGGACTGTCGGTTTCAGACGAGGGGCACTTGTTCCGGGACAAGGGAAGGCAGGACTCCACGAACTCCGAACATCCTGGCTAGGCCGGCCACCAGTAGTAATCTAGAGATGAGGGAGCAGGACCTCTCCACACTGGGGGTGACCGCCTTACCGGGAGCAATGACCCCATGCAATTTCATTCTTCGACAGAGACCCCTGGACGGGTATGTCTTGTGGGGGGAATGGGTTGTAGGTATACCGGTGCGGGCAAGAGATTGAGCCTTTCTGGAGGGATAATGTGCGTGGACGTGGACTCGTCCCCAGTCACACGAAGCCGGGAGGGAGAGCGTCGGCCTTGACTTTTATTCCACAAAAAATGAAACGGGAAAGAGAGAGATCAACGAGCTGCGTGGGTTTAAGCGTTGAGCCAGAGTCGGGAGATATAGCAGTTTTTTATGGTCAGTATAAATGCTGAGACTGGGTGACGAGCCCCCTTCAAGAGATACAGCCCACTTCCAGAGCCAAGCTTGATGGCCAGTAATTCCCGGTCGACGATGAGTAATCTCTTTCAGAGAGAAAAACTTTTTAGGGAAAAACAACAAGTTGAGGGGTCTTGCCCTTGGGTCCTTTCTGGGAGAGTACGGCCTCGGGCCCCCACCGAGAAGGCGTCGACCTCAAAGAAAAATGGTTGTTCTGTATCATGGCGGGAGAGCACGGCCCAGAGGCAAAGGCAGATTTTAACTTAGAGAAGGCTTCATTGCACGCTGTATGGACGGAGCTTTGGGATGCCGTTCTTCTTGGTCAAAGCCACTATGGGGCATTACCAGCGAGGAAGAAATGTGTATAATATAAATTGCCTATTAATAGTGCGAACCCCAGGAATCTTTGTTTGCTGGAGACCCACGGGCGCGGCGACGTGTAGGACGGCAGAAACTTAGCGGGGTCCTATCTGAGGCCCTTGTCGGATATGATGTAGCGAGGAATGGTAAGGCTCTGCTGATGAACAGGCACTTTCAAACGTTTGGCATAGAGGCGGTGTGGACCTTAGACGTCTTGAGCGACTTGTCGTACGTGAACTTGATGGGACTCAATGGTCGGGAGAGAACACCAGGGAATGTCGTCTAGATTACACAACCACGAACGTGTACAGAGGTCCCGGAAGATGTTATTGACGAATTCTTGGATGAGGCCGGGGCATTGCCAGAGCCCGATAAGCATGACCAGATACTCGAAGTGCCCGTCGCGGGTGTGAAAGCGGTATCTTCACATTCATCGCCCTCACGTATCCGTATGAGGTTATTTTTTTAAATAAACCCCTGCCGGTCCAGTTTAGTAAAGATCTTGGCACCTCGTAGCCGGTCAAAAAAGCTCACGTGATCAGGGGCAGAGGATAGCGGTTCTTTACCTTGATCTTGTTGAAGGTCTCCGATCGTCTATGCAAGGACGTAGAGTAACGTCCTTCTTAGCACGAAAAAAACCCGGCCCCGAGCTGGAGGGAGTAGAGCACTTGCGGATGAACCCCTTCTGGAGATTATCTTGATATATGTAGACATAGCCAAGGTCTCAGGTACCGACAGGGGGTAAACCCCCTGCCACGTGGAGGAGACGTCCAGGGCATGTAAAGATCAATAGGACCAGTCATTATGGGCGATGGTGGGCACGGCAAACGTCTCAGCGTGCTTCTCGGAGATACATCTGCGAAGGCTGGGTATGGTGCAGGAAGGCCCGTCAGAGCTTAGAGACACAGAGAAGCGATTATAAGAACCGGGCGAAGGCTGCACCATACTGCGAAGAGACTGACACTCGAACCCCAAAGTCAGGATTCGCCGTCTGCCTAGTTGCAGCCACGGAAGACCAGGAGATTGGACAAGGAGGGAACGGGTCAGTACGTAAGGAACGCAGTCTCTCCTTGTGCAGACCCCTACTTGTAGGACCGAGGCTCAGTCCGGAACCGAATTGGATCTTGAGAATTCTTCTCACTGACAGAGGAGTATGAGTAGGGGCTTCTCCTAGCGGATCACAGGGGATTATGCTGGGACACAGGGCATGCGTCAAATAAATTTCCTGCAGACCCAGAGTCCAGGAAAGCAATGTTAGCGTGAAAATGGGGAACCAGGGACCATGTGCCAGTGACGATCACGGGCATGGTCAGGGCGAGGGAGAGGCTTGCTCTCTCAATAGGGTCGCTCTCTTCTAAGTACATAGGTGCGTCCGTTTCCGAGTCGCTGAGGGCGCCAGTAGACCAGGATATGCGGATTGGTCCTGTCACTGCCACATGTACAGTACAATGATTTCATACGTTTATGTTTAGCTCCGTTTTTTGTAGACTGGTGGGCTCTATCCACTTCCATGGCTTCATCGCGGCAGGTGAGAGGGCAAACCGAGGCGGCCGTTGAAAATACTGGAGCCAGACTGTGGGAGACGGCGTGGTCTAGCCTGTTCCCGTTCCTGCGGAGTTCCTGCATCGGCGTTCCGAGAATCGGATGTCAATCAGAGTGGCACGGGAGATAAGGTCACTCATGGCAAGAGGCGAGATCCGGGCAGATTGGGCATCTTGAAAGGCAGGAAAGGCCTCTTGAAGGTGGCAGTCAACGCCGCTTCATTACAAGATCTCGGAATTCAAGTGCGGAACGTTACGGCGCCTTGTCCGCCTAACAGATGAATCCCTTGGCGGGGGGGGGGGAACCCAGGTTAGCAAGTCGGGTTGGCAGAAGAAGCCCGGGACGGGTTACCTCGATATACACTCCTGACTCGGAGAGGAATTGTAGACAGGTTGGTGTGACCGGATCGTCCGGTCCAGAGGGGGGTTAGCCCAGGCCAGGCTTTCCAGAGGAGAAGGCACTGAGCACGAACGCCACCTTAGACCGCTCGGTGTAGGACTAATTGGTTGCCCCATTATTCGATATGCAGGGAGATTGGGTGATTAGCCCCTGCAGGCCTTGGTAGTCACCCATCTAATTTGGACGGCATAGACCGACGGGCCCGTGGACTAGCGGTAGGAGCCGAACAACCGGAGGAGCAGCGGGAGGCGGGTTTGCTGCTGCTGAGGGGCTGGAACTGCAGCATAATGGTGGAGAGATGGCTGACTTGCTGGGCTATTGCTGATTGATCTGTTTGCGGGACTGTGAGACACAATGGCGGTGTGAGTGTCACCGATCGGACGGCAGAGGACTCTTGGCGGAATCCATGGGCCGGATACTTACTGTCACGGAACCCTGGAGGTAGAAGAGATTCCACTGGGACCCGCAAGCGTTTGGTGTTTAAGCCACGCCCAGGTGAAACCCCGGGGGGGGGAATCTAAGGAGGGAGGTGTCCAGTTTTCTCCAGAGCCCGCGCAAAGAGGGGATGGACTTGCTGCGACGGGAGTCTACCCGGTCGTTACCCATGACGTGACTTGCTTGCGGTGGCACCAAAGTTAGCGTGGTGCAAAATCGTCATTCAGGCTTGTAGTCGGGGACAGGCAGAAGGGCAGGACAGGCGGCAATGGTTCGTGGTCGTGGACAGGCAGTAGGTCAGGACAGGCGGCAAGATGCGTGGTTGAGGAACGGAAGCTAATGGTACGGTACACGGTAAATCAGAACAAGCTTGGAACGCTTTCTCATTTAGGCTAAATGGCACTAAGATCCGGCAACAGCCCAGGAAGGGGCAGCTTAAATAAGGGCAGTGACGGCAATAGCCAAATTCCCGGTGAAACTGGCCTTTTAAAGTCACAGAGCCAGCGCGCACGCGCCTTAGAGATCGGGGACATGCGCGCCGGGAGGCTGGAGCAGCAACAGGAGCGCGGCCGGGTAAGTAGGAGGGTGATTGGCCGGCCGGGTGAGCGTGCCCACCGCCCGACATGCGGGCGGCGGTGCCGCTCGTGCGGGGACCACGGGTGTGCCCGAGACCCGGGACAGGGGTCGCGGGCCCACCCGTGACAATTTCCTTTACCATTTGGGATCCCGCAAAGCATAGCAGAGATTGTTTGCTAGGAACAGGTAAGGGCTGGTCCCCATGGCACAGAGCAAATCCTGGTCAGTTTATCCGACCGGTATCTGCTCTGTTTTGCGGCCGTGCACACAGCCACTGGGGGGCGGCTTTTCTCCGCAGTTTGCAGAGAAAAGCCCTCCCCCTTTGCATAGACTTGTTCATATTCCGCCCAAAAAACGCCCGGATGAATGAACATATTCTATGTTTTTGGGACCACCCTTGGTCTAAAAAACCGTCCGGTGGAAAATCCGTGCAGTGGGGACAGTTGCGCAGATTTTCCATAGAGGTCTGTGTAAAGCCGGCTGAAAAACCGTGCAGTGGGGACAAGCCCTAAGGCACTATTCAAGGAACAATGTCTGATAACTGCCCATAGTGGCTTGATAAGGGGGAATGGGAGTAACGCAAAGGCTACAGCCATTGTGAACTACATGCCCCACACAGAGTTTGGAGTGACGGCTATAACATGTAGAAATTATTCAGTTTGAGTGCATTCATTCAATGTTGGTGGGTGGGTTTCTGATGCAAAGCACACACCACAACATTTACTTTTCCCCTATTCTTACATTCATTTGATCCACGCTGTTACACTTCACAAAAATCTACAGATACCACAAGAAGTCCCTTGTGACCGTTTTTTGTTCAGATCAGCTTTCAGCTTCTTTGAACCGTGGGGTTATGGAGCAGTTATGCAAGGAACACATGTAAATACGAATTGAAAAAAATCAAAATATGTACAATGGGTACGGAAGGTATTCAGACCCCTTTAAATTTTTCACTTTGTTTCATTGCAGCCATTTGGTAAGTTCATTTTTTTGCTCATTGATGTACACTCTGTACCTCATCTTTAAAGAAAAAAAACAGAAATGTAGATATTTTTGCAAATTTATTAAACAAGAAAAACTGAAATTTCACATGGTCATAAGTATTTAGACCCTTTGCTGTGACACTCCTATTTAACTCACATGCTGTCCGTTTCCTTCCGATCCTCCTTGAGATGGTTCTATTCCTTCATTGAAGTCCAGCTGTGTTTAATTAAACTGATTGGACTTGATTAGAAAAGGCACACACCTGTCTATATAAGACCTCACAGCTCACAGTGCATGGCAGGCACATGAGAATCATGAAGTCTAAGGAACTGCCCAAGGAGCTCAGAGACAGAATTGTGGCAGACCAAAACTCTTCCTCGACCTGACCGTCCAGACAAACTAAGCAATCGTGGGAGAAAAGCCTTGGCGAGAGAGGTAAGGAAGAACCCCAAGATCACTGTGGCTGAGCTCCAGCGATGCAGTATTGAGATGGGGGAAAGTTCCACAAAGTCAACTATTACTGCTGTCCTCCACAAGTCGGGGCTTTACGGCAGAGTGTGCCGATGGAAGGCTCTCCTCAGTGCAAGACATATGAAAGCCAGCATACAGTTTGAAATAAAACACATGAAGGACTCCCAGACTATGAGAAATAAGATTCTCTGGTCTGATGAGATGAAGATTGAATTTTTTGGTGTTAATTCTAAGCGGTATGTGTGGAGAAAACCAGGCACTGCTCATCACCTGCCCAATACAATTCCAACAGTGAAACATGGTGGTGGCAGCATCATGCTATAGGGGTGTTTTTCAGCTGCAGGAACAGGACGGCTGGTTGCAATTCAAGGAAAGATTAATGCAGCCAAGTACAGAGATATCCGGGATGAAAACCTCTTCCATAGCTCTCTGGACCTCAGACTGGGCCGAAGGTTCTTCTTCCAACAAAACAATGACCCTAAGCCCACAGCTAAAATAACAAAGCAGTGGCTTCAGTACAACTCTGTGACCAGTCTTGACTGGCCCAGCCAGAGCCCTGACCTAAACCCAATGGAGCATCTCTGGAGAGACTTGAAAATGGCTGTCCACCAATATTCACCATCCAACCTGAGGGAACTGGAGAGGATCTGCAAGGAAGAATGGCAGAGGATCCCCAAATCCAGTTGTGAAAAACTTGTTGCATCATTCCCAAGGAGACTCACGGCTGTACTAGCTCAAAAGGGGGCTTGTACTCAATACTAAGCAAAGGGTCTGAATACTTAAGACCATGTGATATTTCAGTCTTTCTTGTTTAATACATTTGCAAAAATATTTATATTTCTGTTTTTTTCCTTTCAAGATGGGGTACAGAGTGCTCATTAATGAGCAAAAAAATTGAACTTTTTTGATCTTACCAAATGGCTGCAATGAAAAAAAGAGTGAAAAATTAAAAGGGGTCTGAATAATTACCATACCCAGTGTAAATAGACACTTTAACCACTTGAGGACCCTGTACGTATGAGTACGTCACAGGGTCCATGAGGGGCTTTGCAGGGGGATCGCTCCGTTACAGCTAATCGCCGCTAACACCCGGCCGTAACAGCGCGAATGGGCAGCATCGCCCGCCAGCGCTGTTTAACCCGTCAGACACCACAGCAAAGATGGCCGCGGCGTCTGAGGGTGATCGGTACCGTCGCAGCATAGCTGCAGCGATCCGACCCCCGGACATGGCAGTGGGGAGCCTTGGGAAGGCTCCTGTCATTTCCATGTCCTGGTTTGCCCTACTTCCGTCCGCAGACAGGAAGTGTGGAAACCGCCATCTTGATACAGTCTAATGCATTAATATGTATTGACAATCGCGCCACCTAGTGGTCAAGCACCATAGGTGGCCTCAATGTTAAAGTACAAAAATAAAAAATCAAAAAAGATTTACAGTACAAAAAAAATGTATTAAAAGTTCAAATCACCCCCATTTACCCATTTTACAAATAAAAACAATAAAATAATAAAAAAGTTACACATATTTGGTATCGCCGCGTCCAAAAAAGTCCGATCTATAAAAACTTAACATCATTTATCCTGTGCACTGAACACCATAGAAGAAAAAAATTCCAAACGCCAAAATTGCGTTTTTTGGTCATTTTATGTCACTTAAAAAATGGAATAAAAGTGATCACAAAAAGTCGCATGCATTCCAAACTGCTAGCGATAAAAAGTACACTTCAGTCCGCAAAAAAATGCACCCTCACTGACGTCCGTAGGTGTTAGTACAAAAAAGTTATTGGTCGCACAAACTGGCGCCGCGGCGCAAATTTCAAAGATAGAAAAAGTTTGGAATTTTTTTACAGTACGAAAACATCACGGAATCCCTACATGTTTGTTTTTGCCGGATACATATCAACCTTTAGTATACAGATAACACATTGTATTTACCTATGGTTGAACGCAGTAAAAGCAAAACCCCCACAAACATGGCGAAAATACGTTTTTTTTTTCACAATTTGTCCCACTTGGAATTTTTTTGCGGTTTCCCAGTATATTCTATAGTATAGTGAATAACACCATTAGAAAGTACATCTTGTCCCGCAAAATAAAAGCCTTCATGTCTCTATGTAGGTGGAAAAATAAAAAAGGTATGGCTCTGGGAAGGCGAGAAGGGAAAAACGAACGTGTCAACAACAAAAAACGCCGGGTCCTTAAGGGGTTAAAAAGCAAAAGATCTCAGTTGCTTACACTCTATTTACCAACCAGGAAGAATTGGCACCAGTAGTCCAACTTAATCCAAAGGAAAGCACTTTGTAGTGTGGTAAAAAAGAAGGCAAGAAGAACCCTTTTGTGTTGCCCAAGGTCCCAAAAAAGGCTACCCCACAGTGTGCCTCTTCAGTATTCAAAAGGGTCAAAAATGGGACCGGGTGCTAAGGGCAAATGGGACATTCTTACACCTCCATTTCCAAAACATGAGTGATGCCATGTCAATAATATGGTATCTGTAGAGAAAAGTAACGCAACATGTGCACTTCTAAAGAGATTGGTTACATTCTTGAAAGAAAACAGAGAGTACAAGACTTTCCAAATGACCTTATAATTAATACTTATATATTGAGGAACAGGGAAAATAAAACTGTGTTCAGCCAAGAAACCAGTCAGGAGCACAGTCAAATCCGTAAGGGCTTATAGTCTACTAACAGTTGAGCTTCAAAAATAAGAGCCCATACCTTAACAGTCTAATTCCCCTTAGGACCTGAAAGTTGAGTTGCAAAGATATTTTGACTTTTCAAGACAAAAGGACAACATCGACATGGAAACTTAAAAAGTGATATATTAGGATACTCGCGTTCTTACCAATAAGCAAGCTTTTTTTTAGGGGAGGTTCTTAGCACACACTTCATCTACTAAGTGTGTGTGCCCATCTACCACGTCAAAGTGACCTCACTTCAGATGGGACCCTACACTATCCCAAAAAATTAATTTTAGATGGTTTTTCTAAAAAAAATAAAAAGACCCTCCGTGTTTCTAATAAACAAAAAACAACATGCTACCAACATAAGCTCTGTTGGCACACGTTAGACATGGATGCCTCATGTTTTAGCAAAGATGGCGTCCAGCTTGGGTTGCCACACTTTTGGCCCTTCTTTTAAGTCCATTACTGCCATGGGGGGCAAGATCAGAAGAGACCTCAGTCACAGCCGCAATGCGGCTGGTCCCGAAGAAGTAGATGGAAGTGGCGAAAGGCATGGCGTAAAGTTGAGCGGCATCAGCTCACTCACAGACTCCCAGTCTGTCCCTGGTCTGGCAACACTGCGTGTTGGGCATGGGGATGTAGTTGATGCTACATCCACCAAACTGGCAACCGGCAGTGCCACCGATCGCAGGGAAGAGCTCAAGATCTGTGAAATGTTCCCAAGCTCAAGAGCTATATTTACTATTTTGCCATAGGCAAACTTAAACTCTCAGTTCTCAATCTGTAAAGCAATAAAACTTAACTTTTATTGTATATATAACACTTAACCTCGATACACACTATTTTAAAAACCTGATTTCTAACCTCTCAATATGTCCCTTTCTAATTGTGAAGGAATGACTCCTTTTCTATTATCAAGTCTGGTGGAACCCCACCTTTTAGCAGGGAAACCCTATATATACAGTGATTTGCTAACTCCAAAAAGGAACCCAAAACATCTTACTTGGGCAATCATCCCTAATCTAATGGGCATTAAACATATCAGGTTTCCTTGTGAGACCCTCTGCAGCGGGTAACACAGTAGAAAGAGGTAGGAAATCACAAATTAAAATGTCATGCCTGACCTCCCCAAAATGTTTCACCAGCTAACTGGCTTCATCAGGGGACAGAGGCCCGGTCCCATGTGGTCTAGCTCACTTCCTTTTATATGAACTTAGGTACACACCCTATTCAGGTGCTCACCAATTAGCCACCAGAGATTGAACAATACCCATTCCCCTTTTTTCTCTCCTGCATGAATACTGATACTATTTACTGCTGCTGTTGCGTTCTTATAAACAACATTCCTCAGGCAAATTCACCATCTCCATAGCGGGCTTCCGCCCTATCTTACCATGCCGCCCGCGCACTATACCAATGGACATTTCTGCCCTAACTGACGGACTTCCGTCCAACTTCTCTCACATCATTGCATCTGCGCGGCTCACCTAGAACGAACTAAGCAGAATAGGTATTACATTTAACAGTACACTACTAATTTTGTCCCTTCCCATAAACCTTTTTTTGCATATTCATTGGGAATACATACTCCATTATACGGTACACTACCATCTTTGTCCCCTCCCATAAACCTCTTCCCCTCTGTATCCAATATGCATATTCATCTTAATAAAGCTTTGGGCCTTATGATATTCCCGCCCTCCCTCCCACAATTTCACCTCCCTCCCACAATTTCACCTCCCACTTTTACCACCAAATATTCCTTCCTATAGATCTCAGCTAGTCACCTGATTCATTATGTTACAATAGAAATGTGCAGAAAATGCTAGTATAGTCATGCTCTATTGTATTTGCATTGGTTAGCATAAACTTTACATAGTCGGTAGAAATAATAAATGTATACATAAATAGATGGCAATTTATTCCCAAACTGCGTCGTCTCGTCATAACAAAGTAAGTGTATATATTACATGATTTAGTTGTTAACAAACTCTTCATGCAAAATAAAAATATGTCCCAATTAGTTAAATAAAATCTGTAGCCTCATATGATCATCACTTATAATCATTGCAAAATACTGGGAAAGTGAGGGACAAAGAGGGGCAGGAGGGGGACAAGGGAAGAAGAGAAGAAAAAAACCCAAAAAAAAAGTATGTGAACTCTGGTGCTCCTGTAGTCATATATTCAACCATTCTTATACCACTGATCGTACTTTATCACATATATTATGTTTCCTCAAAAATTATATAGGGAATCAGCAGGATTAAATAAATGCTGAAAATGAAAAGCCTTCATTTAGGCCTTTGGGATTCAAAGTATTAAGTCTATATATCCATCTTACCTCTTCCTACAATAAAACTATATCCAGATCACCCTTTCTTTCCCCTAGCTTTTTCACACAGATGTCCCAAAATTTTAGCACCTCTATTTCACTATTATGTACTTCCAAAATGTGTCTCGCTAGGGGGTTGTCACCTCTAGTTTTAATAGTACTCAGATGTTTAGAGATCTGACAACGAAACACCTGTATGGTTTTTCCCACATAGATCTTGGGGCAGGTACACATAGCCCCATAAATCCCCCCTCTGGTTTTACAGTTGATGAACTGTCTTATCTCAAATCTTCTCTTATCAATGGGATTAACAAATTCTTTAGTTTTCCATATAAATGGACAAAATGAACAGTTGCCACAAGGATATGAGCCTACCACCGGAGACTGTAACCATGTTTTCTTGCTATCTCCCTCAAAGTGACTATGCACAAATTTATCCCTAAGATTTTTTCCTCTTCTATATGTGACACTATGATATTTTGGAATCACCTCAGAGAGTACCGGATCTGCTTTTAGAAAGTGCCAATGTCTTCTAAGTATACCTCTCATTTCGTTAGCTCTATCATCAAAGGTACCTATACAGCGAATGAAATCAGTTTTTTCCTTCTTTTCTTTTCTGATTAATAGATGTCCTCTGTCACTAGTCAAAGCCCTATTAAACGCCTTCCTCAAACAATTCTTGGGATAACCTCTTGCCTGAAATTGTGCATTTAACTTTATACATTCTTCATTGAAAGCCTCTAATTTAGAACAGTTCCAATGAGCCCTAAGAAATTGGCCTATGGGAATCCCCTTCTTTAGGGAGGTGGATGCCAGCTAGAGAAGTGTAACAAACTATTGGTAGCCGTATTTTTCCGAAATTTTTTTGTCTGAATCTGCTTGTTTTCATCCAACACAATTTGGAGATCCAAGAAATTAATTTTCTCTCGATGAATTTCAGAGGTGAATTTCATACCAATTTCATTATCATTGAGTCTAGATACAAAATCCTTAAATAATTCTTCACTACCATCCCAAAAAATCAATATATCATCAATAAAGCGACCCCAAAATAAAATCCGATCTGTGAATATTTGAAAGTGTTCAGAAAAAACAATAGCATCCTCCCACAAACCTAAAAATAAATTAGCAAAGCTTGCCACACAGACTGTGCCCATGACTGCTCCCTTTATCTGGTGATAAAAGGTGCCATCAAACAAAAAATAATTATGTGTCAAAACAAAATCCAATAACTGTAAAACAAAATCATTATGTTCAATAAATTGCGTACCTCTTGTATTCAAAAAATATTTGATTGCTTTCAGGCCCAAGTCATGTCTCATATTACTATATAGAGTGTCTACATCTAAAATTGCAAGAAGTGTAGTTTCACTCATTAGTAGATCATTCATTCTCATCACAGTTTCCTTCATATCTTTAAGATACGAAGGGAGGTCAGTGACAAAGGGCATCAGGATACGGTCAACATAAGTGCTGGGTCCTTCTGTTAAATTATTTCTATCTGAGACTATCTGTCTTCCTGGTAATGGCACAACCTCCTGGTAGCAATTGTAGGATTCACATTTAACATAAATTTCTTTTCATCCTCAGTAATTAATTTTTTTCTCAATTCCCAGGTCCAAAATCCTTTTTAATTCCTTCAAATACTCCTTAGTGGGATCTTTTAAAAAGCCACTCAAATCAAGTATTCTCTTAACCATTGCTCTATAGTCACTTTTATTTAAGATGACAATATTCCCACACTTATCACTGGGTTTGATTACTATCTCCCTGTTAGATTGTAATTCTGCAATTGCTAGTTGTTCATCCCATTTTAAATTTAAAGAGGATGGTTGTCATCTAAGTGCTAGTTTCTTTATATTTTGTGTTACTACTTCCACAAATATATCCAACAAATTGTATTGTGATATTGGAGGTGTATTCCTAGATTTTGGTTTCAAATTAGTCAAGGGTATATCTAAAATTATGGGGTCTCCTTCACTTTCGATCTGAAATTGTTCAAGATCACCCAATGTTTTTTCCTCTAATTTCCTAAAGGTTTGTTCATCATTATTTTTCATTTTATGATATTTATGTAAAGCTAACCTTCTAGTAAACAGATTAATATCTTTTACCCATACAAACTCATTAAATCTGGGCATAGGAGTAAAGGTAAGGCCATATGCCAACACCTGTTTCTGATTTTCCAGTAGTCTATAAGAAGATAAATTAATCACTTGAAGTGCTCCGTCTTTTGTTATTTTTGATAATTCCTCTTCTCTTGATCCCTCAAGAGAATCCTTGGTTGTTCTAAAAAAAAAGGGGGTTGCATTTGCATTTTTGAATGTTCCTGAGATTGGGTTTGCATTGTATTCACAACCTGTCTATTTCCTGCCACTGATGATATATTTGTATTGCCATTTGAGATCATTGCCTGTGCTCCCATACCATGGGCCACTACACCACAGGATACAGAAGAGGATAATGTATTTAATCCCATTGATCCTTCTCCTGATTGCCATCTCTGAGGGTTCTGATGTAACGTTTGGGTAGATAATTTTTTATGTGTTTTCTTATTTGTCCAACCTTTGTTCTTTCTCTGTCCCTTCCTCCAACCACTTTTCTTACCCTTCGTTTGACTATTAATGGAACCTGTGAAGCCAGAGCTGGTGAAACATGTTGGGGAGGTCAGGTATGACATTTTAATTTGTGATTTCCTACCTCTTTCTACTGTGTCACCCGCTTCAGAGGGTCTCACAAGGAAACCTTATATGTTTCATGCCCATTAGATAAGGGATGATTGCCCAAGTAAGATGTTTTGGGTTTGTTTTTGGAGTTAGCAAATCACTGTATATATAGGGTTTCCCTGATAAAAGGTGGGGTTCCACCAGACTTGATAATAGAAAAGGAGTTATTCTTTCACAATTAGAAAGGGGCATATTGAGAGGTTAGAAATCAGGTTTTTAAAATAGTGTGTATCGAGGTTAAGTGTTATATATACAATAAAAGTTAAGTTTTAGTGCTTTACAGATTGAGAACTGATAGAATTTAAGTTTGCCTATGGAAAAATAGTAAATATAGTTATTAAAAGTCACTCTTTGTTCTCTTGTTAGATTCCCATTTTTTGAGACTATTTGACAAGTTTTGGTGAACAGGAATGTTCAGGTGGGGAATTTAGGGAATGGCTGGTTTTTTGAGTCAGAAAATGTATATGAATTTATATGAATACTTTTTCACAGGAAGCTAATGAAGTATTTTCTAACCAACCAATTCCATTGAATGAAACTAATATCCACATAGCCTTTCAGAAATTAAATAAGACTTATAAACAACAATTTCGGGCAGGCTGGGAAATAGCTAGTCTTGAGACATATATACAACAACAAATTGTGTGTTGAGGATTAAGGATCAGTTTGAGACCGAATACACATTTTGAGGACCCCATTTTTACAAAGGGTTGGGAAAAATTGCTAACTGAATGCTCACTGAGATTGATGAAATACCTGTTAGGATACGAAAGAATTTCATTTAATAAATTAAGTGAACAATTAAATCAGGAGATAGTGGAGATTAATAACTTTCGTGCCCATCCAGATTTCCCTGAATTAGAACAAAAATTACAACGAAATATAGAATCTCTGGGAGAAGAAATATCTGAGAGATCGGAAAGATTTTGATAACAATCAGGTTTATATTTGGAAAAATACTAGATTTACCTACAAACCTAATTTACATTCAGATTTGTCAGATTCAGAGATTTCTGCTGACTTATGTTGACCGTATCCTGATGCCCTTTGTCACTGGCCTCCCTTCGTATCTTAAAGATACGAAGGATACTGTGATGAGAATGAATGATCTAGTGATGAGTGAAAGTACACTTCTTGCAAGTTTAGATGTAGAAGCTCTATATAGTAACATTAGACATGACTTGGGCCTGAAAGCAATCAAATATTTTTTGAATTCAAGAGGTACGCAATTTATTGAACATAATGATTTTGTTTTACAGTTATTGGATTTTGTTTTGACACATGATTATTTTTTGTTTGATGGCACCTTTTATCACCAGACAAAGGGAGCAGCCATAGGCACAGTCTGTGCGCCAAGCTTTGCTAATTTATTTTTAGGTTGGTGGGAGGATGTTAGTGTTTTTTCTGAACACTTTCAAATATTCACAGATCGGATTATATTTTCGGGTCGCTTTATTGATGATATTTTGATTTTTTGGGGTGGTAGTGACGAATTATTCAAGGATTTTGTATTTAGATTCAATGATAATGAAATTGGGATGAAATTCACCTCTGACATTCATCGAGAGAAAATAAACTTCTAGGATCTCCAAATTGCATTGGATGAAAACAAGCAGATTCAGACAAAAAAATTTTGGAAAAATACGGCTACCAATAGTTTGTTACACTTCTCTAGCTGGCATCCACCTTCCCTAAAGAAGAAGATTCCCATAGGCCAATTTCTTAGGGCTCGTAGGAACTGCTCTACATTAGAGGCATTCAATGAAGAAAGTATAAAGTTAAATGCACGATTTCAGGCAAGAGGTTATCCCAAAAATTGTTTGAGGAAGGCATTTAATAGGGCTTTGACTAGTGACAGAGGACATCTATTAATCAGAAAAGAAAAGAAGGAAAAAACGGATTTAATTCGCTGTATAGGTACCTTTGATGATAGAGCTAACGAAATGAGAGGTATACTTAGAAGACATTGGCACATTCTAAAAGCAGATCCGGTACTCTCTGAGGTGATTCCAAAATATCATAGTGTCACATATAGAAGAGGAAAAAATCTTAGGGATAAATTTGTGCATAGTCACTTTGAGGGAGATAGCAAGAAAACATGGTTACAGTCTCCGGTGGTAGTCTCATATCCTTGTGGCAACTGTTCATTTTGTCTATTTATATGGAAAACTAAAGAATTTGAGATAAGACAATTCATCAACTGTAAAACCAGAGGGGTGATTTATGGGGCTATGTGTACCTGCCCCAAGATCTATGTGGGAAAA
Source organism: Phyllomedusa bahiana (assembly GCA_025379985.1). Taxonomy (NCBI): domain Eukaryota; kingdom Metazoa; phylum Chordata; class Amphibia; order Anura; family Hylidae; genus Phyllomedusa; species Phyllomedusa bahiana. The sequence continues at coordinate 191,252 of JAODAL010000683.1, forward strand.
ACCATACACGAGATTCGTCGTCGGATCTCTAAACATCTGAGTACTATTAAAACTAGAGGTGACAACCCCCCCAGCGAGACACATTTTGGAAGTACATAATGGTGAAATAGGTGCTAAAATTTCTGGGCATCTGTGTGAAAAAAGCTATGGGAAAGAAATGGCGATCTGGATATAGTTTTAATGCAGGAAGAGGTAAGATGTATATATAGACTCAATACTTTGAACCCCAGAGGCCTAAATGAAGGTTTTTCATTTTCAGCATTTATTTAATCCTGCTGATTCCCTATATAATTTTTGAGGAAACATAATATATGTGATAAAGTACGGTCAGTGGTATAAGAATGGTTGAATATATGACTATAGGAGCACCAGAGTTCACATAGTTTTTTTGTTTGTTTTTTTTTCTTCTCTTCTTCCCTTGTCCCCCTCTGCCCCCTCTTTGTCCCTCACTTTCCCAGTGTTTTGCATTGATGATAAGTATTAATCATAGGAGGTTACAGATTTTATTTAACTAATTGGGACATATTTTTATTTTGCATGAAGAGTTTGTTGACAACTAAATCATGTAATATATACACTTACGTTGTTATGACGAGACGCAGTTTGGGAAGAAATTACCATCTATTTATATACACATTTATTATTTCTACCGACTACGTAAAGTTTATGCTAACCAATGCAAATACAATAGAGCATGACTATACTAGCATTTTCTGCACATTTCTATTGTAACATGATGAATCAGGTAACTAGCTGAGATCTGTAGGAGGGCATATTTGGTGGGGAAAGTGGGAGGTGGAATTGTGGGAGGGAGGGCAGGAATAGCATAAGGCCCGAAGTTTATTAAAATGAATATGCATATTGGATACAGAGGGGAAGAGGTTTATGGGAGGGGACAAAGATGGTAGTGTACCGTATAATGGAGTACGTATTCCCAATGAATATGCATATTAGACATAGAGGGGAAAAGGTTTATGGGAAGGGACAAAATTAGTAGTGTGCTGTTAAATGTAATACCTATTCTGCTTAGTTCGTTCTAGGTGAGCCGCGCAGACGCAATAATGTGAGAGAAGTTGGACGGAAGTCCGTCATAGTTAGGGCAAAAATGTCCATTGGTACAGTGCGCGGTTGGCATGGTAAGATAGGGCGGAAGCCCGCTACCCGCTGTAGAGATGGTGAATTTGCCTGAGGAATGTTGTTTATAAGAACGCAGCAGCAGCAGTGAATAGTATCAGTATGCATGCAGGAGAGAAAAAGGGGGAATGGGTATTGTTGAATCTCTAGTGGCTAATTGGTGAGCACCTGAATAGGGTGTGTACCTAAGATCATATAAAAGGAAGTGAGCTAGACCACATGGGACCGGGCCTCTGTCCCAGTTAGCTGGTAACATGGGGCATGACATTTTAATTTGTGATTTCCTACCTCTTTCTACTTATATGTTTCATGCCCATTAGATTAGGGATGATTGCCCAAGTAAGATGTTTTGGATGTCCAGCTTGCACAACATAGCCTGCTGGTAGGCCTCATTGTTGGTCAAATATCTTTCAAGTCGTTCGGACACTGGCAAACCACTTGCTGGGCGAGGTGCCTCCGATTGTTGGGAGGTAACATCGGTTGTGTCGTCCAAACTGCAGTGCTCCAGGGATTCTGCACGTACAGGTGAGGGGGGCTGGACATCTTAAAAAAACACTCCAATTCTTTGGGGCATGTTCATAGCTCAGTGGCTGGACTAAACTGATTCCAGAAGCTGGCAACTCTGGCCTTTATGCTAACTGGGAAAAAAATTAGCAGGTGCAGCTAATTGCTTGAGCAAAAGCTCACATACCCCCACTGCTAGGGAAACAATTAGATGAAAAACTGCCTTTTTCTTCTCGTCACGGCTCCTCATGACAGTGTAGGGACTCACAAGACATGAGGAGCCGTGACGAGGCTTGTGAGCTTGTGTATTGGGGCCCCCATACCAATTAATAGCTCATATGTAACATTTTTCCAGTATGTCATATTTTTTATCTGCCCAATAGTGCTGGGGAGCGGAGGGTGCCTGTGTTTTGTGTTGGACTCTTAGAAAGTGCTGGGCAGCCCGCCTAATCTAATAGTATGGGTGTCACTAATAGGTTGTAAGTCAGCATGGTGTACCACACGTATCTGTACTTATGGCACCCTTCTGTATTGCCTTATTATATTATTATTTATTATTATTATTATTATTTATTTTAGAGTGCCATTAATTGCAGGGCGCTGTACATTTAAGGGGAATTACATACATAAAAAATATTGAACAAATACAATGGTGACAAAAATGACTAGTAACTGAAACAGAGAGGAAAGAGGACCCTGCCCGCGAGGGCTTACAATCTACAAGGAAGAAGGGGAGAGACAGAAGGTGTGGGGCAGACATGCATGCAGGCCAGTGTAGTGGTGGTGGGGTTAGTGTGGATTGTAGGCTATCCTGAAGAGATGGGTTTTCAGGTTGCTTTTGAAACTGGTGAAAGTTGGGGAGAGTCTGATATTTTGGGTTAAGGAGTTCCAGAGTGTGGGTGAAGCACGGGAGAAGTCTTGGAGACGGTTATGTGAGGAGCTGATGAGAGGGGAGCAGAGGAGAAGGTCCTGTGAGGAGCGGAGATTGCGTGAGGGGAGGTATCTGGAGATTAGGGCAGAGATGTATGGAGGGGAGAGGTTATGGAGAGCCTTGTAGGTCAGGGTTAGTAATTTGAACTGAATTCGTTGGGCAATGGGCAGCCAGTGAAGGGATTGGCAGAGGGGAGAGGCAAAGGAGTAGCGAGGAGAGAGGTGAATCAGACGGGCAGCAGAGTTAAGGATGGATTGGAGGGGAGCGAGGGTGCTAACTGGGAGGCCACAGAGAAGGATGTTGCAGTAGTCAAGGCGGGAGATGACGAGGGCGTGGACTAGCGTTTTAGTAGTGTCAGAGTTGAGGAATGGGCGGATGCGTGAAATATTTTTCAGGTGGAGGCGGCAGGCAGAGGTGAGGGCTTGGATGTGTGGTTTGAAGGATAAAGAGGAGTCAAAGGTTATCCCAAGGCAGTGGACTTGTGGAGCTGGTGAGAGGGTGTGGCCATTAACAGTGATAGAGAGATCGGGTGAAGGGGTAGAGAGGGACGGTGGAAAGATGATGAATTCTGTTTTATCTACATTTAGTTTTAAGCGACGGGAGGAGAAGAAGGAGGAAATGGATGATAGGCATTTTGGGATCCGGGAGAGAAGGGAGTTAATGTCAGGACCGGAGATATAAAGCTGGGTGTCGTCCGCGTACAGTTGGTAGTTAAAGCCATGCGAGGCTATGAGCCGACCCAGACCAAGAGTGTAGATAGAGAAGAGGAGTGGGCCCAGGACAGACCCCTGAGGGACACCAACAGAGAGCGGGTGGGAGGAGGAGGTGGTGCAGGAGTGAGAGACACTGAATGTCCGTTCAGAGAGGTATGAAGAGATCCAGGAGAAGGCCAGGTCCGTGATGCCGAGGGAGGAGAGGATTTGTAGCAGGATGGTTGGTCGACAGTGTCAAAGGCAGAGGACAGGTCTAGGAGGAGAAGGACGGAGTAGTGGCATGAGGCTTTAGCAGTTACTAGGTCGTTGCTGACCTTGGTTAGGGCAGTTTCAGTGGAGTGGTTGGGTCGGAAGCCTGATTGGAGTGGGTCAAGGAGAGAGTTGGAGGAGAGGTGGGAGGACAGCTGAAGATAGACGTGCTGCTCGAGGAGTTTGGATGCAAAAGGGAGCAGTGAGATGGGGCGATAGTTGGACAGTGAGGAGGGGTCGAGAGATGGTTTCTTAAGGATAGGTGTGATGGTCACGTGTTTAAGAGAGGAAGGGAAGATGCCAGAGGTTAATGATAGATTGAAAAGGTGGATGAGGGCTGGGAAAATAACAGTGCTGAGGTCTGGGATGAGGTAGGATGGCAGTGGGTCAAGGTTACAGGTAGTGAGGTTGGATTTGGACACTAGAGAGGAGAGGTTATCATGACTAACAGTGGGAAAGCAGGTTATGGAAGTGTTCACTGGGGACTGTGTCAGGGTGAGTAGTACCAGCAATCACCCCCCTCATGCAGTGAGAGTGTGTAAGTGGTTGTTTTAGTGGTATTTTTGCATTTGTGCAATCTCCCAATGCATTATACTGCAGCTTTTCTGCATGCTGGTGTGAACAGGTGTCAAGTTGGTGTGCAGTTTTTCATCTAATTGTTCCCCTAGCAGTGGGGGTATATGAGCTTTTGCTCAAGCAATTAGCTGCACCTGCTAATTTTTAGTCCAGCCATTGAGCTGTGAACATGCCCCAAAGAATTGGAGTGTTTTTTGAGTAAGTAATGCCCCATTTTTTGTATGTTTTTTGGGCTGGACATCTTGTTCCAACTGGCGTGCTATCCACCAATAAAAGGGTGAAAACAATATGTCAGCACTTTAAAATGGTTAACTGAATTACAATTTAAATAATTGCAGTTCCAAACAAGTAAGATTGGTGTCAAGAGAGATTACTACATGACATTTACCAACGTTGGGAAGATAGTTATAACCACCAATATTTGCTCCCAAACTCCCAATTTGAGTGATGAAAGGTCTGAGGTTGGCTAAATGTCTATGGATGACTTATTTTCTTGCCCATAGTAACCCAGCCAAGCTAACAGCAAACATTCCAACTGCCCCTTTCTTATTATACCGTTGTCTGGAAAAAAGTCGGGAGAAGTTGGATAATTTTGAGCAGCTCAGATTGAAAACAAAATGCACAGCTTGGTTGCTTACATTGACAACTAAAGACAAACACAGACTATAGCCAAACATGTCATCCAATATGGAAATATGTTACATAGTCACTGCATCAAGCTATAAGAGTGAATCATACATGTTAGCCCACCATCCAAACTACCTGCCCCTGCAGTTCAGGATCATATTTGCTTGGACTGTGCTATTATTTTGATGTACTTTCACTGTCTGCTAACCATCAAGCAGCATGCAAAGAGCTTCCCATAATTTCAAATTGTTTTAAAGGGAGGATTTTGGAACAATATTAATTGTGTTTATAAAACTCCAAAAGGAGGGTGCTTTCAACCTTGTTTTGGGAGAGAAGGGGGCACAACTTAACTGTACTAAAGTGCCTTGATTTCTTTGTTTTTTGGCCTTCACAAAGGCTGCAAAACCAACATGCACTAAATCATGGTCTGAAACCAGCCCCAAAACAATATAAAAGAGTATTCCACCGTAAAAGCAGGGCAAAGTAGTTTCCTCCATGAAAGACATTTCAAATGAATAAGTGTAATTTAACTTTAGTGCTGCATATGACCACACAAAGAACACTTCATATCAACTGGCTAATAGGGGCAATGTGTTTGTTAGCCACAGATAGTTAAAACAATTCAAGATTTATGTCCACTTAGCTGGCCGGGGTTGGCATGGGCAACAAAGACAAATGTACTTTGGCCAATTTATGCACTAAAACTTGTAGTGGCCAAAACGACGCGTACGCGCTGTAAATAATGCATTGTCTATGGGGCCGGCGGGCAGCGCCCCCGCCACGCCTCTGCCCCGCCCCCATCCCACCCCTTATTCAAGCCATAACTGCAGGCGAAATCCGTCCCGCAATTACGGCTTGAATAAGCCGTGTGAACACTGCCTTACAGCAACACTGTTCTCCAGTTCTTCTGAACCTCCAAGAGGGCATAATATCAGCTTTTCAGTTGGATGGCACAGGTGATTTAATTAGTGTCACTACATTCTATGGGATACCATGACAACATGAGCTGTGGGAGCATGGTGAGGACTGGATTTGAGAAACTGTGATTTAAATGGAGATGGTTTAAGCAACAGACTTTAACCAGTTGGCCCAATAATGCTACATAATTAACAGTTCAATTTGGTCCTGCTTCTCTGTCGTGTGAAACTAAGGGGGGGATATAGCTTGGTTCAAATGACCATCTGTATATGGCAATGAATAGTATGTTACTCAACAACACAGAACACCAAAGTTATGAAAGCACAGAAAGCGCATATTAAGCAAATTACAAGTTTACACATAAAATGTAATTAAAAAAAAAAGGTTAAAGGGGTTTTATCGTTTCATCATTAGGCATCCGGTTATACTGGTTGCTAAGGAGCGCTTAGGAAATGGAGGGGCGTGTTTCTCCTCCCAGCAGGGAGAGTCTTCTCTCTGCAGACACGCCCCAAAGTGTGCATGTGAGGATTCATTCTGTTGGGGGTGGGGGGAGAGAGCTTCTCAGCTGTCACAGACTAAGGAATCATTGGAAGTGAAAAACTAAGTGTAACTCAATAGTGTATATCTACATTTCTCGCTCTCTCTACATACTTTGTAATTAGAATGGGCATTTGACATTCAGGATTCTGGGAAAGATAGGTGATTTTTTTTTTCTCTCTCTCTCACACACAGTGATATATTGTGCAGATTATTACACCTCTGACCTCTACAGATGTGCAGAACAAAATAATACGCTTTATCTGTTTGTATTTACATGGGACTGCACAAGATATCTCTCTCTCTCTGCTGCAGGACCTCTGATTGCTGTCAGTGAGCAGCGCCAACCCCCGCACGCATACGCCGCTACAACTACCACTGATTGCTGTCAGTGAGCAGCGCAAACCACCGCACGCATGCGTCGCTACAACTACCACTGATTGTTGTCAGTGAGCAGCGCCAACCCCCGCACTTGAACACAGATAAATATTCATTCTCTCTCTTTCATTGATTTATGCGCCATCGATCACCGCACCTCCTTACTCCACTGATCGCCGCACCTCCTCACGCAGCTGATCACCGCACTTCCTCCCCCAGCTGATCACCGCACCTCCTCAATTAGCTGATCCCCGCACCTCCTCACATAGCTGATCCCCGCACCTCCTCACTCCACTGATTGCCGCACCTTCTCAATTAGCTGATCCCGGCACCTCCTCATTTAGCTGATCACCACACCTCCTCAATTAGCTGATCCCAGCACCTCCTCAATTAGCTGATCACTGCACCTCCTCAATTAACTGATCCCCACACTTCCTCAATTAGCTGATCCCCACACCTCCTCACTAAGCTGATCACCACACCTCCTCAATTAGCTGATCGCCCCACCTCCTCAATTAGCTGATCCCCGCACCTCCTCACTTAGCTGATCCCCTCACCTCCTCACTTAGCTGATCACTGCACCTCAATTAGCTGATTCCTTCACCTCCTCAATTAGCTGATCTCCGCACCTCCTCACTTAGCTGATCGCCACACCTCCTCACTTAGCTGATCCCCGCACATCCTCACTTAGCTGATTGCCGCATCTCCTCAATTAGCTGATCGCCACTGCACCTCCTCACTCCGCTGATCGCCCCACCTCCTTACTCCGCACCTCCCCACTCCGCTACATAACATTCCTGCCCTCCTATGCCTCCTGAAATCTGTTTCCTAAGACCTTTCACTGCAGACGAATCCATGGCAATGTAAATTAGGACAACCGACAGCCAATAACATTCAAGGAGGCAGAATCCGACCGGCACTTGCCAACACTGTTTACAGAAAATGAAGATAAGGGACACTGTGAAAACAAAACAGCTTTGCAAATCAAATCCAATTGCAAAGTTGCTTGTTTTCACTGTCCCCTTTTTCTGGAGGCCATTTAATGTAATGAGAAAACCCCTTTAACATACAACACAGGTCATATTACCTCTAGAAAGCTGCAATAAATCCACACTGGACATGCCTTCTATTTGTCCTGGCAGAAAGGTCTGTGTAATAAGGTCATCCAGCGTGACTGCCTGACCTGTCCTCGTCTGCTCGGCCATGTGTTTCTTAGGGGCCGTTCACACGGCTTATTCTGTGACTTATTCTAGCTGTACTGCGCGCCGTATTTGCGCTGCAGTATGGCTGGAATCCGTCACAGTCATTACAGTAATCCACAGTCCTCATAGAGAACTGTGGATTCCATCTCCTCTCCCCGGTGAAACTGCCGGGCTGGGAGAAAGTGACATGCACATTATTTACGGCGTGTACGCGCCGTGAATAATGAGTGTCTATGGTGCCGGCGAACTGCCGGCCCCCCGCCCCGCCCCCACTGCACGGCAGCCGGCGTAATTGCGGGGCGAAATCCGTCCCCGCAATTAAGTCAGCAATAAGCCGTGTGAACATTGCCTTACATCGCCGGCAGCAGTCATACCACTGCTTCTTAACTTCCGTCAATGTACGGGTTGTCACTCTGTCCGCATTCACCTACCCCACTATGCCCCTCCACAATGCCTTCTTGTCAGCAAGTGGGACACATTCAAATTGGCGTCCAAAAAGCCGGGTGTAATTGGAGACCACCTCACCGGAAAAACAAAAAAAAATGACAATAGCTGGACAGTTAGTCACATGTTCACTACATTACATTATAGCTAAGGGTGTTTGACTTGCATTATATTTTAAACATTTATGTCTGTTTTAAAAGAGTTAACAGGATTGGATTACAAGAACAATACAAACACCAAAGTCTTAACAAGAGGAGTCGAAAAGCTACATTATATATATATGGTATCTTCATAATCCCCTGCTCAACAAGAACCCGGTTATCAGTTGTGGAGAAGTTCAGTTTTTTTAATAATAATAATAATAATAATAATAATAATAATAATCTTTATAATAATCTTTATTTATATAGCGCCAACATATTCCGCAGCACTTTACAATTTAGAGGGTATAAGCACATACAAGGAAAACAAACATTACACAGTAAAAAGCTACTTACAGATCAGACAAGAGTTATGAGGGCCCTGCTCCCAAGAGCTTACAATCTATTAGGGTGTGTGAGTGAGACAAAGGGTGAGAAGTGCTCAGTTTCAATGGTCCAGCCATGTTACATAAATATGGGGTAGTGTACACAAAAAGTGAATGAACCTGCCACCCAGACCGCACAACTATATACATATACCTGCCTGTGAATGCTCAAGTCCAGGAAGTGATGAATGAGTGAGACAGAAATTAGGGGGGGTTAATGATTAAAGATCTTGGTAGGCCTGCCAAAGAAAATTAGTTTTTAGAGCGCACTTGAATCTATGAAGGTTGTGAGTGTGCCTGATCACATGGGGTAACATGTTCCAGAGAACTGGGCAGCACGTGCACAATCTTGGAGACGGGCATGGGAGGTTCGGATGAGAGAGGTGTGTAATCTCAGATCATCAGCAGAGCGCAGAGAGCGGGTAGGGTGGTAGACAGAGATGAGGGAGGAGATGTAGGAAGGAGCAGCACTGTGGAGAGCTTTATGGGTGAGTTTTTTCACCCGATGAGCCACTTTAGAGTCAATGGAAGATGGAGGAGACACAGCAGGTGCAGGAGGGCTTGGGGTGCCAGATAAAGCTGCCTCTTGTGGGCAGACACACGCTCACTGCCTGCATGTGAGCAACTTGGAGATGAGCTGGAACAATGCAGGCCAAGTAAAATTTGAAAGTATTGCACAAGATCAGACGGCACAGCCATCTGTACCATCTGAGAAGTGCCTGCTGCTTCCATTCTCAAATCAGCAAGGTGTCTCAATGAATCAAGACAGAGCAGCAAGCAATCAGGAGTGCAGTTGTGAATTTATAGGCAGAATATTAAAATGCGCCAAAGAATTCCGTCGCAAAGAATAATGCACCAAGCATCGGCCTCCGCTAGAGTCAGACAAATATGACTGTTTCATTTATTCTAGCGCACTAAGCACTCCTCTATACCTATTTGGAACCGGTGTGTCGTCGCCAAGTTCTAAAGCGTCCGCATGAGAATTCATACATGTCGCTCATAGTTTTTAGTCTTGCATACGCTTTTGTTACTTAAGAAGCCCCTGGAACAACTAAGGGTCTCTATTACTTTATCCAAATATCCTTGCGACCTCAGCTAAGAGGAGCCGACATCTGGCTCTGTGTCACGGAGTTGTGGATTAGCACTTTAAGATGCACCCATTTGCGCAGAGATCCATCATTAAGTAACACTTATGGATGTGTGGTAATAGCATATCGTGCTTGAAGATCTAGAATCCAAACCTGGAAATATTAAGCTCCAGTCAGCTTCCATGCTGTAAATTTGAGGCTCTACAGAAGCTATGAGATTGGCACTCTAGGATGCAAGGTCACACCCATTCAAGTGTCAGAGCTATGGATTGGCATTCCAGGACGCATTGTTATACTTGTTCATGAGTCACCGAGCTGTGGATTGGCATTTCAAGATGCACGGTTACACCCATTCATGAGTCACTGAGCTGTGGATTGGCATTCTAGGAGGCATGGTCACACGATTTTTTGCAGGAGACCCATTATTCAGGCAGAATTGCAGATGTGTGGCAACATCATTTAGCACCTGGAGGTTAGATTCAAACCTGGGAACATTAGTAGGCTCCAGTCACATTCCATGCTGAAACTTGAGACTGTTCAGATTAGGCCCTTCTGGCTGCTCTGTAGCCCCAGGTCATGCCTTATTGGGAGAACCCAGTAATTCCCTTATATCACCCTTATCAAGATCTTCTAAATCTAGGTGGGCTTTGGTCAGGACACTTTGGACCATGGCAAGAGGAGGGAGGATGTAAGCCAGCAGGAGATTACCTTTCAGGATATGGCAATCTCTAGCTGTGGTTCATTTACCTTGGGAAAGGACACTGTTACCTTGGCGTTTGTTTGTCACAAAAGCCTTCTACTGGAGTTCCACAATTTCAGATGAAAATGTCTTGATTGAGAGACCGCTCATGCCGAACAGTTATGCCTCTACTCAGCTCCTCTGCCGAGATGTTTAGACTTCCTGGTAAATATATTGCGTTGAGAAGATGCAGATGCTTTCCTATGATGAATAAGATCTTATAAGCTTCTTTTATAAGGATGAGGGACCCGATTTCTCCTTAATTAATTATGTAAGCCGCCACTGTTGTGTTGTCCGCACTGACTTTTACTAAATTTCTTTTCAGTCTGTCAGAAATAAGAAGGTCATACTTACCACCTTGAGCTCCTTGACATTGGGGGACAGCTTGCTTACACATGGAGACTAGAGTTCTTGAACTGTACAATCTTCTAGATGGGCTACTCAGCCTCTCTGGAATGTATCCGAGGTCAGATAGACCCAGGCACTGATTTGAAAAGGATCTTCCGTTGATTGGATATTCCTACCAGCATTAAAACCAATAACTTGCTTCTATGGTTGTACTCATTTAAGGAACAGAGATTATCCACCCTTTGGGAGAATTGCTTCACTTGTCAGAAAATTCTCGATATACTAAAATGCTAGGTCCACAGATTTACCTGGTTATTTTGGTGGCTCTTGTTGTGGGCAGAGAGTCGGCTATCCTTTTTGCTGATTTGTTCTTCTGCGCCAGGAATTTAAATGTTTTTTGCTTCTACTGTGGCATTTATCACAGGTGCAGTAATGGTCTAGATACTTGTGAGACTTATTTTACTGTGCAGCTTACTTCTGCAGCTGCAGTAGACTCCTAAGACCAAATTCATTGGCCCTTAGAATTTACCTGGGCCCAGAATGAGAACTGACTTACTATTGTTGTCATTTGTCTTGCTGTCACTATATTTTTTTTTTCCTGGAGCACTAATAAGATCAATTGATTCAGATTGGACCTTCAGTTCTTTTGGAGACCAGGAATACTGCATATATATACTAAAGCCTGAAGAAGTGCTACACGCACTTAACGTGTAACTTCAATATTAAAATCAGGTATTTTATATTTTTTTTCTGTACTCCTTGGTGTTCTGGGGCCAATTAGGACGTGTTCTTTGAGTTTTGGCTTGTTAGTAAGCCATATCACTGGGCTATTTACTTGGATACTGCACAAACGTTTTCTATCTCACATCTCTCCACTTGGATAGACTAGAATACCAGGACCGGCAGCAAGCTCCAACACCAGATTTACCGACATCTCGTTCTTTGGAGTGTTGTGCCTCCCTATAGCACAATGATACCAGGTGCGCACATACAGTATTTTGTACTCATTAAAATCGGTACTTGCCGTTATCACACAAGGGTGTGCTCCTTGTCTTAGCTTTCCCCCTCTTGACTGTTTCTTAGGAATACTGTATAGAAGTACTGTGTAAAATGCTTCTCCTACCTCTGCTAGCTTACAGTATCCAATTGACTCTCTTGCTTGACAAGACTCAGCAAAGCTTCATCGAGCTGCTCTCCAACCTCAAATGACTTTCAACAGGTTCATTAACATAGCCTTTCTGGGAAGTTGGTATCCCCTCTGGGGACCATTTTATAGCTCATCTACAGTCGTTGCCCAAATAATCTTAGGGTCATGTTACTCAGGCTATTGCTTAATGGAATGACAGTTTAGGAATAAGATGTAGCTAAGCTTGCTATGGAAATCATGTCAAGGAGTACTGTATAGATCTACTCATCTGTATCCAATTGAATAAAGCCTCATAGTGCCTGATGATCCCACCTGGGCAGATGTAGCCTGGTAACTTGTATGGCTCTTATCCAAAGTATCTCACAGCTTAGCACAGATAGTACAAAGTGTTACGGTCTGGAGGTGGATCCACAGGACCACCGCAGGCGATGGTGTAAGCCCACACCAGGGAGTGGAATTTAAGTGGGACCCGGTATTCACCAGAGCCCGCCGCAAAGCGGTATGGTCTTGCTGCGGCGGGTGTCCACCAGGTCACTCCCACTGGTGGGGCTTGCCTGCGGTGGCGGCCATGGGTAGCGAGGTACAGGATCGGCAGGCAGGCTCGTAGTCGTGGACGGGCAGGAGGTCAGGACAGGCGGCTCCGGTTCGGTGACGGTAGACAAACAGGAGGTCAGGGCAGGCGGCAAGGTTCGTAGATGGGAGATGTAAGCAAGAGGTCGGTACACGGTATGACAAGACAGGAACACTCTAAAGGAGCTTTCACCAACGGGAGATACAACACTAAGGATCCGGCAAGGGCCGGCAGGAAGTAGCCGGCCTAAATAGGAGCAGTGCCCAGCCATGACCAATTACCGGCGCACTGCCCCTTTAAATTCAAACTGCCGGCGCGCGCGCACCCCTAGGGGCGGAGCTACGCGCCGGGAGACGGAGCCAGACAGAGCAGGAGCGCGGCCGGGTAAGTGAACGCTGGAGGGGGCGGACCCCGAACCCGACGTGCGGGACGGGGCTCCGCTAGCAGCAGGGGCACGGGTGCGCCTGCGATCCGGGACAGTGGTCGCAGGGGCGTCCGTGACAGTACCCTCCTCCTTGGGCCCGCCCCCCTTGGGCCCCCCTTTCTTACTGGAATGAAGAAATCTCTGGATGAGGTTGCGGTTTAGAATATTCTCCTCCGGCTCCCAAGACCTCTCTTCAGGACCGAACCCTCTCCAGTCCACCAGGAAGTATCGCTTTCCCCTAGTTCTCCTCATGCCCAGAATATCTTTGACTTCGAAGACATTGGGCGCATTAGCCACAGACGGAGGAGGAACAGCCTTCTGGGAAAAATGATTAATCACCAGGGGTTTCAATAAGGAGACATGAAATGAATTGGGGATTCTCATCGTAGGAGGGAGCCGGAGTTTGTATGACACCGGGTTGATGCGGCTGATGATCTCAAAGGGTCCCAGGAAGCGGGCCACACCTTGTCACCTGGAGAGAAGACTGGAGGAGGGATTCTTCTTCTGTCCGCTTGAGTCTTCATGCGCTCAGAAGCGCGGAGCAGCGACTGGCGGGTCTGGGACCAGATGACCTTCATATCTTGGGCCAGTGCGTCCGCCGCCGGGACCTCGGAGGATGTAGAAGGGGGAGAACCCCACGGACTCAGACTCAAGAAAGTTGTAGGAGAACTCTGCCCACGGCAGTAAATTGGACCAATCTTCTTGACGTGCCGAGACGAAATGGCAAAGGTAACATCCCAAGACTTGGTTGACCCTCTCCACCTGGCCGTTCATCTGCAGATGGTAGGCCGAAGAGAAGTAGAGCTTCACCTGAAGTTGATTGCACAGGGCTCGCTAAAACCTGGAGACAAATTGGACTCCCCGGTCCGAGACAATTTGCTGAGGAAGTCCATGCAGACGAAACACATGGAGGAAGAATAGTTCAGCCAGGCGGGAGGCAGATGGCAGCCCTGGCAACGGGACTAAATGCGCCATTTTGGAAAAGCGATCCATAATCACCCAAATAATGGTGTTGCCAGACGAGGTCAGTTATGAAGTCCATCGAAATGTTGGTCCAGGGTTGAGTGGGAATGGGAAATGGCTGAAGTAGGCCTTCCGGCTTGTGACATGGCGTCTTGTTGCGGGCACAGGAGTCACAAGACGAAACGAAGTCCTTAACATCCTTTTCCAGCTCTGGCTACCAATAGAACCGGGATATCAGGCAGAAGGTTCTTCGGGCGCCGGGATGGCCAGCCACCAAGGAGCAATGTCCCCATTTTAAGATACGTCTGCGAAGAGCAGGACGCACATAAGTCCTTCCAGGAGGAACCTTCCGGAGGTCCACCGGGGCTGCCGAGATGAGACGTTCTGGAGGAATTATGTGTTCCGGAGAAGTATCTTCACCCACCACGTCGGAGGCACGGGAGAGGGCATCAGCTCTCACATTCTTCTCGGCTGGCCTGAACTGGATCTGAAAATCGAAACGGGAGAAGAAGAGCGACCATCTAGCCTGGCGTGGGTTAAGGCGCTGAGCCGTCGGCAGATATTGGAGACTCTTGTGGTCCGAGTAGATACGGATGGGAAAACGGGCACCCTCCAGCAGATAATGCCACTCTTCCAGGGCCAATTTTATGGTTAGTAGCTCCCGGTCGCCAATCGTCTAATTCCTCTCGGCCGAAGAGAACGTCTTGGAGAAGAAGCCGCACGTTACAGTCTTACCCGTGGGCCCTTTTTGCGTAAGAACTGCTCCGGCTCCTACAGATGAGGCATCCACCTCCAGTATGAAGGGTTTCGTGGAATCCGGATGTGCCAGGATAGAGGCCGTAGAGAAGGCAGACTTGAGCTTAGAGAACGCCTCCTCGGCCTCGACCGGCCAGCTGCGTGGATTAGCTTGTTGCTTGGTGAGGGCCACTATCGGAGCCACCAGCGTAGAAAAGTGGGGGATGAACTGGCGATAGTAGTTGCAGAAGCCCAAGAATCGCTATATAGTCCGCAGCCCGACAGGGCGTGGCCACTGCAACACGGCAGACAGTTTTGCTGGGTCCATCCGTAGGCCTTGGTCAGAGATGACGTACCCCAGAAACGGGAGGCTAGTCTGATGGAAGAGGCACTTCCCTAGCTTGGCGTACAGGTGGTTCTCCCGGAGACGTCTCAGTACTTGACGAACATGGCTGCGGTGGGTCTCGAGGTCAGGAGAGAACACCAGGATGTCATCAAGGTAGACCACCACGCAGGTGAGGAGGAGGTCCCTGAAGACGTCATTCACTAGCTCCTGAAAGACGGCGGGAGCGTTGCACAGTCCGAAGGGCATCACCAGGTACTCAAAGTGCCCATCCCTGGTGTTGAAGGCCGTCTTCCATTCGTCGCCCTTGCGGATTCGGACCAAGTTGTAGGCCCCTCTCAGGTCTAACTTGGAGAAAATCTTGGCGCCCTGCAAGCGATCAAACAGTTCAGTGATTAACGGTAATGGATAACGGTTCTTTACCGTGATCTTGTTTAAGCCCGGTAATCTATGCAGGGCCGCAAGGTACCGTCCTTCTTCTTCACGAAAAAGAACCCCGCGCCAGCGGGAGACGAGGACTTTCGGATGAACCCCTTCCGGAGATTCTCCTGGATGTACTCGGACATGGCTTGGGTCTCAGGAACCGACAGTGGGTAGACTCGGCCCCGGGGAGGACTGGCACCCGGCAGTAAGTCGATTGGGCAATCGTATGGGCGATGCAGAGGAAGACTCTCAGCTTGTCTCTCAGAGAACACATCGGCGTACTCCAGATATTCGGGCGGCAGCCTGGGCAACGGCTCCTGAAGGGTAGCGCGAGAGCAGGGAAGCACCGGGTGAGGTGCCACCAAACAATGCCCACGACAGTTGGGACCCCAACGAATCACCTCTCCAGTAGACCAGTCCAGGATAGGAGAGTGGAGCCCAGCATGGGAGTCCGAGGAGGATCGCCGACAAGGCACGAGGCAGCATGTAGAAGGAGACTTCCTCTTTATGCAGCGCCCCACATGGAGGGACAGTGGCTTGGTGACGAACTGGATGGTGTCACTGAGCAGCTCCCCGCTGACGGATGAGATGACAAGCGGTTTCTCCAGGCGTACCACTGGAAGCCGATACTGCTTCACTAGGGGCTGGTGCATGAAGTTCCCGGCGGAGCCCGAGTCCAGAAACGCCGGAACTTGGAACGTGATACCAGTCTCTGACATGACCTGCACGGGCATCAACAGGCGTGGAGAGAAGGAGGTTGCACCTAGGAATGCCTCTCCCACAGATCCTAGGTGCGGGAGTTTCCCGCAGTCTTGGGACGCTTAGGGTAGTTCCTCCGAAAATGCTCTGGGCTGCCACAGTAGAGGCACAAGTTCCTTTGCCGACGCTGGGCCAACTCTTGCTCAGAGAGATGGGCCCGATCAATCTGCATGGGCTCCTCGGTGGGTGTTGGCGACTGTGGCGCAGGAGGCCTCTGGAACACCGGTGCCAGGCGAGGAAACCGGCGAGGTTGGGCTGACTGACGCTCTTGCCGAAGTTCCGTTCAAGGAAGCGTACGTCAATGCGGGTTGCTAACCGGATCAAGTCGCTGAGGGAAGACGGGAGGTCTCTAGCGGCCAAGACGTCCTTAACTCGGCTTGAGAGCCCTTTCTTGAAGGTAGCACACAGAGCGGCCTCGTTCCATGACAGTTCAGAGGCCAGAGTACGGAATTGTACCGCGTAGTCTCCTACAGACAGGTCCCTCTGGCGTAAGTTTAGGAGGGCTGTCTCAGCGGAGGATGCACAGGCTGGTTCCTCGAAGATGTTGCGGAACTCACTGAGGAACAACTGTAGATCCACCATCACTGGATCGTCTCTGTCCCATAGGGGCGTAGCCCATGCCAGGGCCTTCCCGGAGAGGAGGCTGACCACGAACGCCACCTTCGCACGTTCAGACAAGAACTGATCGGTCATAAGTTCCACGTGCATAGAGCATTGGGTGATGAACCCCCTGCAGAGCTTTGGGTCACCGTCGTACTTAGATGGGAGCGACAGGCGAAGCTTGGGACCCCTCAGCGCCGCGGGAACCATTGAGGCAGGAACAACGACAGGAGCCGGCGGAGGTTGCTGCTGCTGGACGGTGATAAGCTGCTGCACCATGGAGGAAAGTTGCTCGAGCTGCTGCGCTTGCTGCGCGATCTGTTGCGATTGCTTGACCACGATGGTGGTGATGTTGGCAACACTTGGCAAGGGCACCTTGGCGGGATCCTTGGCCGGATCCTACTGTTATGGTCTGGAGGTGGATCCACAGGACCACCGCAGGTGATGGTGTAAGCCCACACCAGGGAGTGGAATCTAAGTGCGACCCGGTATTCACCAGAGCCCGCCGCAAAGCGGGATGGTCTTGCTGCGGTGGGTGTCCACCAGGTCACTACCACTGGCGGGGCTTGCCTGCGGTGGCGGCCAAGGGTAGCGAGGTACAGGAACGGCAGGCAGGCTCGTAGTCGTGGACGGACAGGAGGTCAGGACAGGCGGCTCAGGTTCGTAGACGGGAGACGTAAGCAAGAGGTCGGTACACGGTATGACAAGACAGGAACACTATAAAGGAGCTTTCACCAACGGGAGATACAACACTAAGGATCCGGCGAGGGCCGGCAGGAAGTAGCCGGACTAAATAGGAGCAGTGCCCGGCAATGAACCAATTACCGGCGCACTGCCCCTTTAAATTCATACTGCCGGCGCGTGCGCGCCCCTAGGGGCGGAGCTACGCACCGAGAGACGGAGCAAGACAGAGCAGGAGCGCGGCCGGGTAAGTGAACGCCGAAGGGGGCTTAGACACGGGCGGACCCCGAACCCGACGTGCGGGACGGGGCTCCGCTAGGAGCAGGGGCACAGGTGCGCCTGCGACCCGGGACATTGGTCGCAGGGGCGTCCGTGACACAAAGGTCTTAGACAACTTGGTCATTGTCACCTCCGTAGTGTTCTTGAGCCATTGACTCATCAGCTCTCTTATTCATAGTATCCCACAGCTTATCACTACTACAGATACAGTGTTTTTGGACAACTTGGCTACCAATGTAGGGGGCTTGAGCCATCGGTACATCATCTCTCTTGTCCATACTGAAGTCCAGTGCTCTTGTATGGCTAGGTTATTATCAGGTTTGGGCCACAGATTTTCATCTTCTCCTGATCAGAGTAACTGTATTTAGTGCAAGAGCTATTTTGGTGCCAGTGCATGACAGCTGAGAGAGAGAGCCCACAGAGACCAGGACTTTAGTGGAGTCCCCCACTTAGAAAAGTCTTAGGCCCGCTAGAGGTGGAGTCTGCATTATCCCCCAGGGGAACTCCAGTCAGAGGGTTGGATTGCCCGAATGAGCTTAGGTATATGTATACATAGGAGAATAATAATTTTTTTTATTGATTCTTAACTGGAAATACATAAAGATGTTAGACTGCTGCTTGGTTAAAACTTTAGGTACAACTTAACTTTTCTTCACGCTAAAGAGGATATTTGTACAGATCCGTAATCAGATTGCCCACATCTGATCTTGTGGGATATAACTGGAGAGGCTAGCAGAGATCTGAAGAGTACAATATGGCAACATTTACAGATGAAACCAAAAGGTTACATACACTATATAAAGACACATATGCATG
Source organism: Phyllomedusa bahiana (assembly GCA_025379985.1). Classification (NCBI taxonomy): domain Eukaryota; kingdom Metazoa; phylum Chordata; class Amphibia; order Anura; family Hylidae; genus Phyllomedusa; species Phyllomedusa bahiana. Next base: position 209,907 of record JAODAL010000683.1, read on the forward strand.
TTTTTCTGACTATCTGACATGAATTCAAAATAAACAGTACCAGTTTTAGGTCAATTCGAATTACCAAAATTATTTATATTTGCCAAATGCCAGAATAATGAGAGAGAGAATTTATTAAAACATTTTCATTACTTTCTGTAGTCAAAAGTTTGCATACATTTCATTAGTATTTGGTAGCATTGCCCATAAACTATATAACTTGGGTCAAATGTTTTGGATATCCCTCCACAATCTTCTCACAATAGTTGGTAGGAATTTTGTCCCATTCCTCCTAACAGAACTGGTGTAACTGAGCCATGTTTATAGGTCGCCTTGCTCACGCCTACCTTTTCAATAGGATTGAGATCAGGGCTGTGTGATGGTCACTTCAAAACATTGACTAGGTTATCCTTAAGCCACTTTGTAACCAGTTTGGCTGTATGCTTCAGGTCATTGTCCGTTTGGGAGACTGTATATGGAAAAATAAAAAGTTATGGCTATCAGAAGACACCGATGCATAAATATTGTTTTACACAATAAAAACACTTTAAAAAAAATAAATAATTTGCTTTCACATAAGAAAATTATATAAACTGGGTATCACCGTAATCGTCTCGACCCGGGAAGTAAATCCAACTTGTTACGGATACTGCATGGTGAGCGCTGTTAAAAATAAAAAACACTACTAAGATTGCAGTATTTTCTTTACCCTGCCTTCCAAAAAACAGATTTAAAAGCAATCAAAAAGCTTTGTCCCCTCAAAAGTGATACCAATAAAAACGTCAACTCATCCCACAGAAAACAAGCCCCTACACATCTCTGTACACAGAAAAATAAAAAAGTTATGGCTCTCAGACTATGGCGGAGCAACAATGTGTTTTCCTTTTTGAATAAAAGTGTTTTTATTGTGTAAAAGCAGTAAAACATAAAAAAACAAATTGGGTATCACTGTAATTGTATCGACTTGCTGAGTAAAGCTAGGATGTCATTTATGCCGCATGGTGACCGCTGTAAAAAATAAAAAACACTACCAGGATTGCTGTATTTTGTTCAAAATGCCTCACAAAAACCTTAATAAAAAGTGATCAAAGTGTCATATGCACCCCATAATGGTGCCAATAAAAACATTAACTCATCCTGCAAAAAACAAGCCCATAATCAGCTCCGTATACAGAAAAATAAAAAAAGTTATAGCTGTCAGACTAGGACAACATAAAAACACAATTTTTCATAGACATATTTCTATTGTGTAAAAGTAATAAAACATAAAAAGCTATATAAAATTGATATCATTGCAATTGTACCGACCTGCATAGTAAAGTTATCCTGTCATTTATCCTGCACGGCAAACGCTGTAAAACTGAAACCCAAAAAACAATGACGGAACTGCGCCAATGCTAAAAAAAAACTATGGAACACCTAGGTAACTTCTGGAAGGTTTCGCCTGTTCTGCTACTTTGGGAGCTTTGTAAATGCGTCATGACCCCCACCAAAATCTGCACTCCAAAAGCCAAATAGCGCTCCCTCCCTTTTAAGCCCTGCCATGTGCCCAAACAGCAGTTTACACCCACATGTAGTGTATTGACGAACTTGGAAGAAATTGTGTAAAAAAATTTATGGGGCTTTTTTCCATGATTCTTCCAGATTGTTGGAAAAAAAATGTCTTCATTTTGATAGCCTAACGCTAAAAAAAATTGTGAAACACCTGTGTGGTCGATATACTCACTGCACCCCTGGATATTTTCCTTAATGGGTGAAGTTTCCAATATGGGGTCTTTTTAGGAGTGTTTATTAAGTTAGCATCTTAGGGTGTCCGCAAACCTGAAATGGCGCCTAAATAAAGTCATAATGAAAGTGAAACCCCAGAGTCCAGTAGGTGCTCCTCCTATTCTGAGGCTTGTGGTTGAGCCGAATAGCGCAATAGGGCCACATATGGGATATATCTGAAAAAGTCAGAAACTGGGGAATCAATAATAAATTGCATTTCCTTGGTCTCATCTACCGTGATCTTGTGAATAATGGATAAAAATTGAAGATCTGCAAAAAAAGTGAAATTTTGAAATTTCACCTATAATTTGCTTTAATACCTGTGAAACACATAAAGGGTTAACAAACTTCCTAAATGCTGTTTTGAATAATTTAAGGGATGTAGTTTGTTAGATGAAGTCATTTATGGGGTTATCTAACACACAGGCCAATCAAAGTCATGTCAGAACTGGACTGGTCCCTTAAAAAAAAATGCATGCTGCAAATTTTCTTGAAAATGTGAAGATTACTACTAAATTTCTAAGCCCCCTAATGTCGTAAAAAATAAAAAAGACATTTAAAAAATGATGCCAACCTACAGTAGACATATGGTAGATACTAGTTATGAACTATTTTGAGTGGAATAAGTATCCGTCTTACGCGCAGAAGTTTCGAAGTTTGAAGTTCTTATTTTTCACGATCCTTTGATATTTTTCACAAATAAACAAGGACTTTTTGGACCAAAATTTCTTACTGACTTAAAGCACAATGTGTCACAAGAAAACAATCTCTGAATCACATGGATAGGTAAAAGTGTCAAAGTTATTCTCACATAAAGTGACATATGTCAGATTTAAAAAATCGGGCTCTGTCAGAGAGGCCAAAACTGGCTCCAGCGGTAAGGGGTTAAATTGTACACTTCTACACATTACAATTTCCACTGTCCTATTTGGCTTGCAGGGCAAGATTAATCCATATAGTGCTGCTGGAAAGGATGCAAGGGAAATAAAACTTAATGTGTCATGGAAAAAAAAGCCACACTGCAAAAGTGAAGCAAAACGAGCGTAGTTTTGCTATTAGATTTTTTTTATTTGATGGCACACTACTGCAGCGTGTAAAGCAGCTAATCATATAGAGTCCTTTTATTTCAGGCTTCTGTTGCATGTTTAATTTTTTGGAAAAAGAAATATATAAAGGACATGAAAAATTATTTGATGAATACTCTGATGCACTGATACTATATGGGGTCATTCACACTGTCAGCGGCAAAAACACTTTGTTTCCTCAATGAAAATTCCACACTTGCAAGGGGGGAGTTTTAACGAGGAAACAACATGGACTGCCCAAAACAGATTTCTGCCTCCTATACTTTATTGTTATTGGCTCAAGTACAATCAGTGTCTGAACTTCAACTGGAAGTGTTCTACAGGCGTTTTTGACACTTATTTAGGTGTATTCAGCCCCACAACAAGCATCAAAAAATGTTCTGTGAATGAACCCTGTCACTGTTGTTAGTTATCTCCATATATACATTTTTACTTCATATGTTTTGTCTTTTGCAGGTATTGTTTCACTGCTTGTTTCCTTTCTGGTCGGAGTGTATTATAATACTATTATAGCTTGGATCCTTTGGTATTTATTCAATTCATTTCAGGACCCACTTCCGTGGAGTTATTGCCCTACTAATCTAAACAGAACAGGTAGAAGCAATATGTGCCAATCATTACAATATTTATTGTGAGCATACAGTAAAACAATCAGCTATAACATTAAATCCACACATAAAGGATGGGCAGCAAGAGAAGTTAGTTATGAAACTTCATGCATTGGAAGTAGTAAAAATGGATGTGTAAAGATCTAAGTGACTTTGTCATGGACTAAATTGTTGTGGTAGAAGAATGAGCCAGAGCAAAATGGCATGTCTGAAGGGTGATTTTGGCATGCAGTGGTTAGTACCTAAAAAAGAAGGACAACTAATCAACTGGCATCAGTTATATGGGCACCCAAGGCTCCCTGGTGAAAAGGTTAATGCTGCAAAGGAAGCTGCGTTGTCACAGACCAGTCAGAACACCCATACTTACCCCTGTCCACTGGCAAAAACACCTACAATATTCATGTGAGCATCAAAAATGGAGCATTGAACAATGAAATTGTGGAATGAGGTCTGATGAATAATATTTTCTTTTAAATCATGTGGATAGCTAAGTGTATATGCATCACTGGAGAAGAAATGGCACCAGGATGCACTATGGGATCCAGAGAAGCTAGTGAAAGCAATATGATGCTCCAGGCAATGTCTTGGTTTTGGAAATCATGTGGTTGTTACTTTAATGGGTACCACCTACCTTAACACTGTTGCAGACAAAGTTTACTTCATGGCAGTGATATTCTCTAAAGTAAATAATGTAAAACATAAAAATAGATCCTTAATTTAAATATTTATTTAACTACTCTATAATGACAAGGTCTACTCCACATGAATGGCATGTATAAATGTGATGCCAATTTTTAAATGGGTTACAAATTTAGCCAGCAAAGTACACAGTTGAGACATTATTTTGACCACTTCCTGCTTTTGATGTCGGCAGTGAGTAGGAAGTTATGTGTTGTGAGCTGGCTTGGTGGGTATTCTAAGGGGTGTGTTAGGCTGTATGCACACAGTTTCTGAAATGGTTTAAAGGGGTGATTTATGATAGATGAAAAAAGGGATGATTTTTGTCTTATGAGCCAGTGGTAAAGATATTTCTGAAACTGCGCAAATTGTCGACTGTTTGCATATCGTGGTGAAAGTGTCCTGTGAGTGGACAAATGACACCACTATGAAAAAGCGGAAATTGCAGAGCACCATGTGCCATTAATGTGAAAGGTGAATGTCGGCTATAAAGATGTGTGAGGGTGGACCGACACACTACAGTGAAGAAACTCACTGCCGAAATCAACCAGGGGGCTACCAGATATATGTCTAAAACAACAGTTCAGCAAACCCTACTGCATATGGGACTTCAAAGCAGATGGATGGTCACTGCACCTTTGCTAATGAAGTTGCATTGGCATAAAAGGCTCTAATTTTTACAGCATAATCGGGATTGGACTTCTGCTAAATGGCAAAGGTTTACCTTATCCAATGAGTCATACTTTTTGCTTCATCAAACGGATGGACATTGGCATCTCAGGCAACAAACACCAGAGAACAAACACCATTTAGCGAAGAACACAGGCTGATGGTGGCAGCATTATGATTTAGTATTTTCCTGGCATTCTGTGGAAGGTACTCCCAATCAATTTAGGTATCAATCTATCTGTGCAGATCACATACACCCATACATGCTGATTGTCTTCCCTACAGCTGATGTGATCTTCCAGCAAGACAATTCAACATGTCACATGGCTAGAAATGTCTGATGTTGGTTGAAAAATCATTAACAAGGCTTCTAATTACTACCCTGGCTCCTTAATTCCCCAGACTTGAATCTACTTAACCACCTCAATTGTGTTCACTCCATGGGTCTTCCCTCATGCACCTTTAAGCAGCTGTGGAATGCACTGCAGTCTCCAAATACCTGTGACAACCTACCAGGAACTTATTGAGTCACTCCCAGTGTTGCAATCTACATCTGGTTTGAAGTCTTATATTGCAACTGCTAGGATGCCTACTTGTGGGAAGTGGCTAGTAGAGCCAGAGGTCGGTACATGTGAGAGCAGTTTCAGTACTTGAAGAGCAGGCAGGAAGCATGGTCAGGAGGAAAGCCAACAATCAGTGCACAGTTCAAACCCCATAATGATACCAATAAAAATGTCAACTCATTCTACAAAAAAAAAGCCCTTAATCAGCTCCATATACAGAAAAATAAAAAAAGATCTCTATCAGACTATGATGACATAAAAATGCTATTTTTTATAAACTCATTTCTATTGTGTAGAAGTAATAAAATATAAAATACTATATAAAATGTATATCATTGTAATTGTACTAACCTGCATGGCGAACACTTTAAAAATGAACCCCAAAAGACAAAACATTTTCATGGTCCAATGCTAAAACTCCTGTGGGCCCAAAATGCACAATACACCCCTAGATGAGATCCATGAGGAGTGTTGAATCCAAAATGGGGTAACTTCTGAAAGGTATCACCTGGTACTATGGGGGCTTTGTAAATGCTATCTATAAGGATAACAGTTGTATCTTTCTTTTCTTTATAATACCCGCATTCTATCTGTCCAGCTTGGGCGTCCTTAACCCTTTTTCTTCTCGTACAACCTCTAATCAAGCAATCTGGACATTTAACGTTGTTTAGTATAAAGCATTTCTTTATTCATCCCTTTAATATCATAAAAACAACTTAAAAGTTGACATGATGTAATATAGTATCATATCAATTCTTTTCAGGAATGCGGTATATAGTGCAATCTTTGCATAAGCTTTTAAATATTCCGGGTAATCTTACCCTGTTCAGTAGCTTCCTTAGCTTCATTAATTGTCGTAGGCTGCTCACCAGCAACAACGTCCATCATAGAACTCTTGTGAAGGAGGCTATATCAGCTTAGCAGCCAGCTCAGACAACACCGTCCTCTCTCTGGCAAGGATAGTAGTGAACTGCGCGACGTTTCGGGGACCGCCCCCTTTCTCAAGCACACCTGAGGTAGGTAGGATCTCCTCTTAACACGGGGAGATCACATGGTCAATTTTTAACCCTTAAGTTGTATATCTTATCTATTTTCCATTGTATGTCATACATTTAATACATGTGTCAACATTAAAACCAAATCGTAAACATATGTAATCTTTTATAGTTAATAAAGCTTACTTACACAGTATCTTATTTTTTCTTTAGCTCATCTATATCATATGTTACGAAACCTCTAACCTATCCTAGATCCTTCACAGAAAAACACTCCAATTACATTCTTCATTCATGGCTTTTAGAACAAGGGATTGGAGCCTAGTTATCCATTGTACCTCTTTTTGTAGTAGTTTACGTTTAGCCTGTTCACCTTCTGCTACATCTATCTGCTCAAGAATGCACCACCTAAGTTCACTTACATTGTGGCGATATTCAAAAAAATGTCGCGCCACAGTTGTTTCACTAAACTTTTTTATGTTAAAGGGGATTTATCGTTTGAGCTGCTCGTGCTGTTCTGCTAATTTTCTCAGATTGAGTTTGAAATCCAGGGGCGTGTTCTTCCTCTCAGCAGGCGTGTCTCCCCTCCCACGAGGCGTGTTCCCCTCACTGAAGAACTGTGACATCATCATTTTGTTTGAAGCAGGGGATGCAGAGGGTTGTTTGGATATAACAGCTCTGTAGCCTCCTGCATGCTTATGTCTGCAGCCTTGAGGCTCCACAAGCTGCAGCAAGCACCTATTATATCTATTATATCTCTTAGTTTACACACTGAAAGCCAGCAGCTTTAACTTCTGTTCTAGTGGTGTTCAACCAAATTGTACTGACAACAGGCCGAGACCTTTACTCAACTACAAGGACAAATGTCAGCTTCAAGTAAAGATCTCTGCTTGCTGTCAGTGATATGAGTGAAAACAGTGGGGAGAGGAGCAAATCAGCTTTGAGAGAAGAACCTGCTCAGCCTGTAACTGCCTTGGTTGATGGTGTAGCAGTAGAGTGTTCGTTTTACAACGAAGGGGTTTGGAGTTCTAGTCCCCTCACAGGGTATATTTTCCCACCCCCCCCCCTAAAATCTACACATATGTAGAGAGACCTAAAATATATATGTCAATCTCTATAATGATATATATACACATACATAGCTCCCCTATATCATGTCTCATCCCCGAGAGTATATGCATTGTATCACATATGTTGGAAGTGCTTGGTGTGACTGTGAGGATGGGACACTATATAGGGGAGCTTTCTGTGTGTGTGTGTATATTTATAAAATTATAGATGTCTACACATATATTTTCATATATTTACATATGTGTACAAGATATAAAAGAAAAAAAAAAAACGATGGGGCTTGAACTCCCAACCTCTGTCTTGCCAAGCTGATCACCTCTGCACTGCACTACACAAGCAGCTCATACAGACACAGTGTTGAATCCTTATGTTATACACTACAGATGATGATGTCATAAGGAGGCGGGGCTTACATTCGATCTGAGGAACAGAACGCCCTCTTTTCAAAGTAGCAGCTTAAGGACTGAACCTGTGAGGAGGTGAATCAACCTCTTGGCAAAAGCCCTTTAAACAGGCAGTAATTGCCCAGAACATTGACCCTAAAGCTGGGAGATGTACATAGAGCCAGCAGACTCTGCTTTCACTATTGATTTTAACAGCTCAGAGGGGAGTAAACACAGAGTGTGCAAGCAGCCAATCACAGCGCAGGGGGCGTGGGCCATGACGTTTCCTGTCTAGGGGCATATCCCAACAGGCTGAATGAATGTCAGCCAGCCAATCACAGTGCAGGGGGCGTGTCTAGGGCACAGGAATCGACCAGGGGGCGTTCTGACCAGCAACAGCAGAAATAGAAGACAGATTTACAGCGAAGCTGATATCTGCTTAACCAAGTGACAGAGGTAATGCAACCCAATTACAAAAGTGCTTATTTTTACTGTCCCCATAATCTGAGACATGATCTTTGTAACGATAAAATCCCTTTAAGCATATCATCTTGTCCCTGTTCCTGTCGATTCTTAAATAATCTTATTTGTGACTTATGCTCATTAATGCGGATTTTCACTTGGCAGGACGTCTGTCCCACATATACTTTCCCGTTGTCACGGTTCACGCCACGGACTGTCGGCGTGCCCGTGTCTCTCATGTCCCGGCCGCTGCTGCGACATCCTTTGGTGTCCCTGGTTCTATGCTCGCACCTGTCCTGGCTCCTTTCACTGCTGAAGCCCTCACATCTCTGCTTCCTCCAGCTCCCTTGGCATCCTGTGCGCACACCTGCTCCCTCTAGGGGCACGCGGCGGGCACTGCACCACATTTATTGAGACAGTCTTTCCTGTTCCTGCCCTGTAACCTCTGACCCCTGGCTACTTAAGGAACCTCCTACCTGTATTCTTTGTCAGTTCATTGTTGTCTTCTGCACTAGAGCTTGACCCCTTACCTGGTGTACATCTGCCGCTGTACCTGTTCCTGCTGCTAATATATTCTGGCACCTGTCTGGGACTCTGTCTTATGTTCACTGCAGCATCCGTTTATCAGCCTCCAGTACCCAGACCTGCACTTCGGCTACCCCCCGCCTGCATCTGCCATCTGTGCCTGCGGTGGGCCCTGAGGATCCACACCCGGATATCACCGGTTGGCGCTTCGGCATATGTTTGTCAGCGCCAATCCGTTACACCCGCAGGGGCATTTTAACATGTAAACCGCATTTGCGGTATTACATGTAAAATATCCTCGGATTTTGATAGCATAACCTTGTGTTGGGTGCATTATTTGACGGCCTTTAATTATACTTGTGCAGTTTTGGCATGTTAAGCATGGAAACGTGCCTCTTTTTTGTGTGTTTAGAAACTTCTGTCGTAATTTAGGTTTCCTAAGATCTGAATGAACAACCATGCTTCTTATTGTGCATCCTTTCCTATAAATGAGCCTTGGCTTGTCCGCAAACAATTTTCCATATGCAGGGTCGCTTTGTAATATTTTCCATGCCTTCAAAATGGTATCTTTCACCAGCCCTGCATGATCATCATAGACAGATATAAAGTCTATGTTACTTTTCTCTTTTATTTGTCTATTTTTCTTTTTCTCATTACTCTGTTCCCTCATCTTAGACCTTGATAGTTTACCTATATCTTCTCCTATTTTTACAATTTCTTTTTCTGTATACCCCTTTCAACAAATTTTTTAATCATCAGATCTTTATTATTCTGATACTCTTCATCCGTTGAGCATATGCGTCTTATTCTGGCAAACTGACCCTTTCATATTCCCTTTACAATATGCGGTACGTGGAAACTATCATGGTGCAATACATTGTTGTGATCAGAAGGTTTCTTAAACAATGTTGCTTCAAGTCTTTTTTTTTCTATATACTGTGACATCTAGTTAATCGATACTTTCTTTGCTTTTTGTAATCGTAAATTCTAATAACGGATGTATGTTATTAATCTCATGACAGAACTCATCCAATTCAGTTTCTGTCCCTTGCCATAAAAGAAAAATATTATCCACGTACCTCAGCCATTCGTATATGTTGTGGCCAGGAGGCCCATGTATGATATTGGTACTTTCAATATGTTCAACATAAATGTTGGCGAAACTTGGTACGACAGGAGACCCCATCGAGGTCCCCTGCCGCTGTAGGAAAAATTCAGTGCCAAACCTGAAATAGTTGTTGGTCAAAACTATATCAAGTAAAGTCATTAGAAAGGAAATCATCCGATTAGTTAACCTTGGATTTTCATTAAGTTTTTCTCGCACTATTTCTTTTCCTACGTCAATAGGTATATTGGTTATAGACTTTTAATGTCTAAAGTGCAAAGATAATTAACTTGACTCATATCATATTTCTCCACTTTCTCTAGAAATTGGTTAGTATCCTTTAAACACCTAGGTAGTTTCTTTACAATCTCTTGTAAGAATCCATCTAGGTAAGCTGCCAATGGTTGAAAACTAGACCCGATCCCTGACACTATCGGGTGCCCGGGGGGAGGGGGGGTCTTCCATAGATTTGTGAATCTTCGGAACTAGGTATAGCAGGGGGGCTCGTGGAGTATCCACAGTTAGTGCTCTTCTAGTGTAGTTATCTATGATTCCTTGTAGTTCTGCATCATCCAAGACTTGGTCTATTTTTTTCTTTATTTTTATTGTCGGGTCCCTTCTTGTTTTTTCAAATCGGACCTATCACTAAGTTGTTTATGGGCCCCATTCAAATATTTTTCTCTATCCAGAATCACTGTTGCGCCTCCCTTATCTGCCTTCCTTACTATTATTTCATCATCATTATATAATTCTCTTGGTGAGCAGCCTACGATAATTAAGGAAGCTAAGGAAGCTACTGAACAGGGTAAGATTACCCGGAATATTTAAAAGCTTATGCAAAGATTGCACTATATACCGCATTCCTGAAAATGCATTGATATGACATTACATTACATCGTGTCAACTTTTAAGTTGTGTTTATGATGATAAAGAGATGAATAAAAAAATGTTTTATACTAAGCAACGTTAAATGTCCAGATTGCTTGACTAGAGGTTGTACGAGAAGAAAAAGGGTTAAGGACGCCCAAGCTGGACAGATAGAATGCGGGTATTATAAAGAAAAGAAAGGTACAACTGTTATCCTTATAGATGTGAATAAGTCCTTGAAGTGTACCAAACTGATTAAACGGCACAAAATTCAAAAGACTGAAAATGTCATTTGAAGATATAACTTCCGTGACCAACAAAAAAGCAGAAACACTCGTCCTCTCAGATTCAGAAAGACTGACCATTATAAAGCAAGCAGAAGACAATGGATTTGGGTGGAGTAAAGAAACAAGTACACCCTTTAATGACCCATTCAAGAGGCTTGAGAACCTTAAGAAAAAGTAATTAAATCTGAGATTGCATGCCTCGACACTAACAGAATATTTAAAAGTGCAAAGGACTCCAAGGGGATTACGGAGCCCATTGTTACCTATTTTGTTGAAAGAAGATAAAGCTTATGAGGAGAAATGGTATGATTTGAGTAACCGTTACTCTCTAGACCTGATGCTATTAACTGTTCAACATCTACAGCAGAACATCAAGTCTTTACAAGCCGACATAGGAAAACTAGAAGAGGAACAAACGCAAATTGAATTGTTTGAAAAAACACAGAAAAATCTGGCTGAAAATATGAAGAAAATAAAGGAACAAATGATGGTGACAAAACTGAGGAAATTTGAAAGAGACACCTGGGATAAGGTATATACCTGGACGAAAGAAAGACATAATGTATCTAGAAGTCGGCAGAGATATAGAAATGTTGACAATAGTTCATCAGAATCAGAAGCTACGCCTAGCAATAGGATGACGCTGAGATAAAAAAAACAGCCTTTTTTAAAAGATGCGGAAGCATCCAGCAGTGCTACGTCGGATGAAAGTTCAAAAGCAATAAAGAAAACCAAGAAAATACAAGGGAAGAAAAAAATAGAAGATTTAGTGGTGAATTTATCATCTAAACCACTGTCGGAAAATGCAACGAGGCGCTTTAAATAAAGGACTTAATTTCATTCCGAAAAAAAACATCCAATATTTTGATTTTGAGACAGACTTCTACCGATTTTTGTTGAAAAATTTCATTTATATTACATTTTGGTTCACAAAGTGAGAGCCAGAATAAAGATAGGAGTAATAAAGTGTATTAGAAAAGTACATTTGACCCTAAGATTTCTAACAGTACGTTGATAGCATTTGACCAACTAGTTAAGAAAGAAGTGAGTAAAAAATGGGACAACGTAAAAAATAAAGGGAAAATGAATTTAAAATCAACTGAAATGAAGGCTCTAAGAGAATTACATAATGATGATGAAATAATAGTAAGGAAGGCAGATAAGGGAGGCGCCACAGTGATTCTGGATAGAGAAAAATATTTGAATGGGGCCCATAAACAACTTAGTGATAGGTCCGTATATGAAAAAAAAAAATAAGGGACACGACAATAGAAAAAAAGGGAAAACTTTGGCCCAAGTCTTGGATGGGGGAAAAACTAAAAAATTAATCATAGATAACTACACTAGAAGTGCATAATTGTGGATATTTTCCACGAGCCCCCTGTATACCTATTTCCGAAGTTTCCCCCCCAAAAAAAATCTAGGAAAGGGGACCCAGGGGGCACCCGATAGTTTCGGGGTTTCGGGGTCTAGTTTTAAAAACCCTTTTGGCAGCTTACCTGGGGTTGGGATTCTTACAAGAGATTGTAAAAAGAAACTCCCCAAAGGTTTTTTTAAAGGATAAAACCCAATTTTAGGGGAAAGTGGGAAAATATGATTTTGAGTCAAGTGAAAATCTTTGAAATTTAGCTTTAAGGGCAACTTGTATGATTGGTCTTTACGCCTGTTTTTGGGTAACCAGGCTCTCCCGGCCCAAATTGTTTGGGGCCCGAAAGGGATGGGGTTTGCTGGGGCGCGGCATTCGCCATTTTTCGGGGGGCGCCTTCACATGAAGGGGGGGGGAAATTGGGCGCGGTTGTGGCGCGCTGTAGGCTTTCCCAGGGGGGAGCGGCGCGCTCAAAAACCCCAAGGCATTTTTCGATCTTGAGTGGGCCCAAATGGCGGTGCAATGCAGCGCTCGGCAGTTTCCGGGACGTCAGCCCTTGGTTTTGATTTTGGGGAGGGGGAGGCGAAGGGGAAGCGGGGGAACGGAACATGTGGGGGAAAGCATCGGGGGCCGGGGGAAAAGGCCTTTTTTGGGCCCCCTAGGCGGTTTACACCCAAATTGGTCCCCCCCCCCCAAAACCCGCTTCAAAAAAAAATCCCCCCCCCCCACCAAAACCAACACTAATTCCTCTCACCCTATGGGGCCAGGTCCTGTAAAACAAATTTTTTGCACTTTCCCCAACAAAACTCCCGCCCATCTCCTCAGCAGTCATGCACAATAAAAAACGCCCTGACAAATTTGCTTTTTTAAAAAAATTGCTCCCCTCCTTTATGCCAGTGCAAATTTCCCTTAAATAAACAGTCATTTTAAATAAAAAAAACAAATACATGGAGAAAACCCTCCCAGCAAAGGAAATTGTTACTAAAAAACCTCCTAAAAAACCCAAGACCCAAAAACTATTATATTAAAGGGCTCAAATAATTCTCCCGGGCCCTGCCCCAAAAAAAAACCCCCACATGGACTATCAGTGTACCCCGGGCTCTGAAGACATATACCACTGCCATACAGTGCCCCCATATAGTGGAAGTTACTAGTTGTATTTTAGACGCTCTGCAGAAATTTTAAGTGATTACACTGCAGTTTTAAATTTTGTGACTCACGGGGGACGACTTTTCTGATCAAACGTAGTTCAAATTTCCCTTTTTTTCTCCATCCCGGGTTTAACCTTCATGCCCAATTTTCTCCCGGCCCAAAACTCGGTTTTCCCCGAGGTTTGGACACAAATTTTCTTTTGATTCCCCACATTTCCAGTAACTCCTTAATTATAGGTATATAAGTCCCCCTTAGCAGACAGGTATATAGTTGCCTCTCAGTCAGGAGGTTTTAGAATTGTCCCCCTTTTTCGGGTTGGGTTTTTAAATATAGGGGCACTCAGGCGGTATATAGCCCAGGGTTTCTTAAAGGAAAAATAAAATTTGCTAGGGGGGTTTAGGGGAGGCGGGATGGGGGGCTACAGGCAGGGGGTATTTGGGGGGCCAAAAGGGAGGGGTTATGGGGGCCCAGGCAGGCGTTTTTTGGGGGGGGTCCCCAGGGGCGTATAGGGGCCCCCCCGGCCCCGCCGTACAGGGGCCACAGGGGAGGCCGTATTTGGGGGAAAAGGCAGGCGGTTTTGGGACCTTAGGCAGGCATATGGGGGCCACAGGCGGGTTTTGGGGGGCCAGGCGGGCGTTTATGGGGGCCCCAGGCCCGGGTTTGGGGGCCCAAAGGGGGGGGCGTAAATTTTGGGGGCCACAGGCAGGGATAAGGGGCCACAAAGGGAGCCCCTTCGGGGGCCACAGGCAGGCAAAATAGGGGCCACAGGCGGGCCGGTTTTTGGGGGCTCCCGGCAGGGTTTTTGGGGGAAAACCCAAGGCAGGCCTTTTTTGGGGGGACCAGGCATGCATTTTAGGGGCAACCCGGCAGGGGATTATTTGGGGGCCCGGAAAGGGATTATGGGGGCCGCAGGCAGGCATTATTGGGGGGGCCCCAAGGGAGGTATAGGGGGAAAGTCAGGCGTATGGGGGGGCCCCGGGAAAATAGGGGGCCAAGGGGGCATTATAGGTGGCCCCAGGAAAAGGAAATTTTGGGGGGCCGCAGGCAGGGGGATTATTTGGGGGCCGCCGGGAGGGAATATTGGGGGCCGCAGGCAGGCATTAAAAGGGGGCCGCAGGGGAGGCATTTAGGGGGGCCCCAGGCGGGGTATGGGGGGGCCCCAAAGGGAGGCATTATGGGGGCCCCCAAAGGGGGATAAAAGGGGGCCACAGGGAGAATATAGGGGGGCGAGGCAGGGTTTTAGGGGGCCCCAAAGGGAGGCATTATGGGGGCCGCAAAGGCCCGGGAATTTTTGGGGGCCCCAGGCAGAATAATTTTGGGGGGCCCACAGGAAGGGATTATGGGGGCCCCAAAGGGAGGGATTATGGGGGGCCGCAGGCAGGGATATAGGGGGGACGGCAAAAATATTTGGGGGGCCCGGCCCGGATTTTTAGGGGGCCCCCAAAGGGGGAATTTTTTTAGGGGGCCCCAAAAGGGAGGTGTATGGGGGGGCCCCCAGGCCGAAAAAATAGGGGGCCACAGGAGGGAAATTTTAGGTTTGGGCCCCAAAGGGAGGGCCCTTATGGGAGGGGCCCAGGCAGGGGGATTTGGGGCCGGGCAGGCATTTTTTGGGGGCCGGCAGGCAGGGATTAGGGGGGGGCCCCAGGCAGGCATTATGGGGGGCCCCATGAAAGGGTATAAAGGGGGCCACAGGCCCGGCCCTTTATAGGGGGCCCCAGGGGGATATGGGGGCCACAGGCCGGCATTAAATTTGGGGCCCCCCGGCAGGATATTTGGGGTGGCCCCAGGCAGGCATTATGGGGGCCGCAGGCAGGATATAGGGGGCCACAGGCAGAAATAGGGGGGGCCCCAGGCAGGCCTTATAGGGCCCCCCAGGCAGGTATTTGGGGGCCAGTGGCAGGGGTATGGGGGGCCAAAAGGCAGGAAAATTTGGGGGCCCCCAGGGGAGGATTTAAAAAAAAACAACAATTTTTAAAATTACCCAATTCCCGGGCGGCACTCTCCCTTTTGTATTTAAGCGGGGCGCCCCCTCCGGCAGCTCCCCGGGCGCATGGGCCCGTGAAGCGCTCGGGGGAGGACCTGAAAGGGGGAAGGCAGCGTCGCGATGACTTTAGGGCATTGCGACGCTGCCCGGGTGGGCGCAAAGGGGCCCCGGGGGGGCCTCTTTCGCCGGGGAGGGGCCCGGCCCGGGGCCCCCCTATGTCGGCCCGAAACTCAAAGGGGAAAACCCAGCGATAACCCGGGGAGCGGGCCCGACACTTTCTGCGGGGCAACGAGCGGGTTGAAAGCTCCCCAGGAAAGCGGTTTACGAGACCGCCGGCCCCTTCGGCCCAGGGGAGCGTCCGGACCCCAGGGCAGGGTGGGGCCTGGGGCCCCCCTTTAGGGATAGGTGAGGAGGCGCCTAGGCGGGTCGCCTACCTTGGCCTACCCGTCGTCCCGGCCCTGGGAAGCATAGAAGATCGCAACAGAAATCTCGACGCTCAGCTCCGTGCAGCATGGAGTATGATTCCGAAAAAATCGCCTTTATAAAGGCGTAAAACATTTCGAAAAAGAGCTAAACCTCAAAAATAAAAAAAAAAAATTTAAAAAAATCACTTTCCAAAAAATCTAGAACGGCGAAACATCAGGTTTAGGATATTGGAAAATTGTGGGAAATACAGAAATTAAAATTTCAAAGCTATTCTCTTTGGTTTGGCAAAAACCAACCAACAGAAAGAGCCACAGGAAACCAAAAAAAATTTTGGAGAACTATTGACCAATCAAAATCAAAGGGGGGCATTTCAAAATACAGAAAAGATGCAGAAAAGACTGTTTTGGCTGGCTGGGGGGGCTGGTATTTTGGCCAATCAAAATGGGAGCGACAGGGACCCATTAAAACCTAGGGAGAAATATAACCAAATCAAAATCAAGGCGGGACAGTTAAAAAATAAGAAAAAAATTCAGAAAAAGCTGATGGCTAGCTACGGGGCTTGGCATTCGGCCAATCAAAATGGGAGCGACAGGGACCCATTCTCCCCTATGGGAAATATAGCCAATCACAATCAAGGCGGGACATTTCAAAATACAGTAAAAAACAAAAAAGAGCTGTTTGGTTGATTAGGGGGGGGCTTGGCTACCCCACCAATAAGGGCGCGAGCTACTTCCCCCTTGTAGTCTAGGAAGATCGGCGCAAGCAAATCCGGCGCTCACGCCCTGGGCGGAGTATGAATAAAAAATCTTTTTATTAAGTGTAAAAAAAATCAATAAAGAGCTGAAAAACCTTTTCTAAAAAATAAATCATTAAAACCCAAAAAAGCGTTTGTGCCGAGACCGGCGTAAAAGGGGAAAGCAAAATAGAGAAATTTCGGAAATACAGTAAAATTTAAATTCTGAAAGCTATTCTCTTGGTTGGGATAAACCAAAACCCAATCAGAATAGGAGCCACAGGGAACCATTAAAAATATGGGGAAATTTACCAACAAAAACAAAGGCGGGGGCAGTTCAAATAATACAGTAAAAGATGCAGAAAAGAGCTGCATTTTGGACTGAGCTAGCGGGGGTAGAGACTATCTTGGACAATCCAGAATAGGAGCGACCAGGAGAACCCCATTGATAACCTATGGAGAAATATAGACAATCAAAAATCAAAGGCGGCGACAGTTAAAAATACAGTAAACAAATGCAGAAAGAGCTGATTGGAATGAGCTAGCGGGGCCTTGGCTATCTCGGCCATATCGGAATAGGAGCGACAGGGACCCATTCTAAACCTATGGTGGAAATATTAGTCCAATCAAAATCAAGGCGGGACAAGCATTCAAATTACAGTAAAAATGACAGAAAAAGTGATTGGGATGAGCTTGCGGGGGCTTGGCATATCATCGGCCTATCAGAATAGGAGCGAAAGGGAACCATTCTAATACCTATGGAGAAATTAGACCAATAACAAATTCAAAGGCGGGACAGTTCAAAATACCCCCCAAGTAAAAATAAAGAAAAGAGGCTGATTGGTTGAGCTAGGGGGGCTTGGCTATAACAGCCAATCAGAGCGCCAAGCTACTTATCCAATTGTAGTATATGCGAGAGATAGGGCGCAATGCAAATCTAGGCGCATCAGCGCCATGCGGCATGGACGTTATGAATAAAAAAATCATTTTTACTTAAAGTGTAAACACATACAGATAATGAGGCTGAAAACCGTCTCTAAAAAATAAATCAGATAAATTTCCATAACAACGCGTTGGTCGCTCGAGACCGGCGCTACATAGGAATTGATATTAGAGACTTGCCAGGGATATACTGTAATTCAATTTGTTTTTGCTCTTTTCATTGGTCGGCTCATACACCAGCCAATTCAGATAGGTGCGACTGTGGCCCTTCTTCATACACCTTATGGAGGAGTATTGACCAATCAGAATAGGAGACGACTAGAGACCCATTAAATCATATGGAGGAATTATTGACAATTTGATTCTTTAAGGCATGGACAGTTACTTTTTACAGTAAAAAGGCTGAAAAGAGCTGAGTGGGTGTGCTTGCGGGGGGATTGGCTATCCAGGCCAATCAGAGAAATAGCGATGCTATTTTTCCCCTCATAGAGTTCTTATGGTAAAAGAAATTCAGATGCCAGCTCTGTTTGTGATATGGCCTTAGTTAACAAGAGGCTGCGAGTTTTTGGTACCAATGGGAGTTGCGTGCCGTCGCTCTTATGGGTTTTTCTATTGCAATCCTGGAATACAAATGTACATTGACGAAATCAAATGTTAAGAGTACTGAAGTTGTACAGTTGGTATAGATAAATTAATGATCAATAATAGGTGAGGTAAAAGAAAAAAAAATATATTAATTCCAATTAAAAATCAGGTTTATTTCTTTATTCTTTGTTACACCACATTACTATTTGATCTTCCTTGGCTATAGACAAATTAAGTTATAAAATGATTTTATTGATATTAGTAATTTTTTGTTCTTTACCCCATATTATTGTTCAATTTTTATGCAACTCGGGGACAATTCGGTTGTCTTATCATTTGATTTGGACATGTACTGTTTTAATTCCAGATTGTATTAGAAACCACATATAAGGAGTGTCGCTCGCACTCTCCATTGTCCTAAATTAACCCTCGCCTCTTTTATCTTAGACATTCACAATAAAAGAGTGGCTCTAGAATTTCTTTTACCATAGAACTCTCTATGAGAAAGTAGAATCGCGCTTCATTCGCATTGACCGGATGGCCAAGCCCTCAGCTAGCTCAAGCACAATATGACTATTTTTCTGCCTTTTTACTGTATTTGAACTGTCACGCCTTTGAATATGATGGTCTCATAGTTCTCCATAGGTTTTTAATGGGTCTCTGTGACTCCTATTCGAAGTGGTACAATTATCTCCTCCTTAGGTTAGAATGGGCCAATGCTCGCTCCTATTTGATTGGTGGTTTATGCCGTCCAATAGAATAGCTTAAACAATTTGAATATACTGTATTCCGGCAATACTCTTTATACCCAATTCTTTATGTAGACGAGCTAGTCTCCGGACCGACAAATGAGTTGTCGGATTTAATTGATGTATGTTCATTCGAAGATTTCAGTTCTTTTTTCACGAGAAAAAACTATTTACACATTAATTAAAAGATTTTTTTATATTCATACTCCATGCCGCACGACGCTGGTGCCGATGATATTCTTTGCCCCAGATTCTCCATAGAATACAATGGGAAAACAGCTAGCTCGCACATCTGATTGGCTGGGATTGCCAAGCCCCGCATGTCAAACCCCAAAAACAGCTCTTTTTTTTGTTTTCCCTTTTAACCTGTTTTTTTAAACTGTCCCGCCCCTTTGGGAAATTTTATTTTGCAAATTTTTCTCCATAGGTTTTTTAATTTGGGGCTCCTGTCCCTCCTATTTGATTGGCTGGCTAGCCCAAACCCCCCCCTTTGCTCAACCCAAAACGCTTTTTCTGCCCCTTTTTACTGTATTTTGAAAATGGGCCCCCCTTTGAAATTTTATTGGGTTAAAATTCCCTTTTCCAAGGTTAGAATTTGGGGTTCCGTGTTTGTCCTATTTGATTGGGCTGGCCCTTTGCCCGCCCCGCTAGCTCAACCCCAAACAGTTTTTTTTGCCCTTTTTTCTGTATTTTGAAATGTCCCCCCCTTTTAAAATTTTATTGGTTTAATTCTTTTTCCCTAGGTTGGAAAGGGGTTCCCCGTCGCTCCTTTTTTGATTTCTGGTTTTGGGCCAAAACCCCAAAGAGAAGAGCTTAAAAAGAATTTGAATTGCCCGTATTTCCCGGGAATTTTAATAATCCAAATTCCCCCCTTTTAGCGCCGTCCGATTTTTGGAAAGTTTTATTTTTTTTTATGTATTTTTTTTTGTTTGGTTTGAGCCCCCTTTTTCAGAGGATGTTTGACGCCTTTTATAAAGGGTTTTTTTGAATTTTAAGTCCAGAAGCACCCGGGCATTTTTAATTTTTTCGCTGTTTTTTCCAAACCCCGTCTCGAATCGTTTTTTACATGTTTGGCGCGTTTCCCCCACAGCGATTAAAGTCCCGAAATGGCCCCCACACACTGGCCCAGGAAAACGGGAAAATTTCCCCCCGCATGTATGAGTGCACCTCCCCGGACGGGAATATGAGGCGCAAGTCCCGCCCCTGCGCCCTAAGGGCCCCCCACTGGCCCCCCCACCCTGGCGAGGCGCCCGGGGGACTTTTAACGGCATGTATGTTTGCACTACCCCGGGGCCGCGAATTCCCTTTGGGCCCCGGGCCCCCACCTTTCGCCTAAAGTCCCGCAATGCGCCTCAAAAAATGGGGGGTTTCCCCGATGAAATGAGCGCCCTCGGCCCCGACATACATGGGGCACAAATTCCCCGGAAACTAGCAAAAAAGTGCGCCCGACGGGCGAGAATCATACATTCCCCCTAAAAGTTATACACCGATATACCTTTGACGGGGAAAAAGGAAATATGCGAGAAAAAACTTAATGAATGGATAAATTCTGAATGAGATTAATAATATAATCCATTATTAGTTTTACAATTACAAAAATAAAAAATATAAAATACCAGATTGCAGTATATAGAAAAAGAAAGACTGAAGAACATTGTTTAAGAAACCTTTGATCGCAACAATTATTGCCCCATGATATTTTCCAGTACCGCATATTGTAAAGGGAATCAAAAGGGTTCGTTTGCCAAATAAAACCATATCCCTCAACGGATGAAGAATATCAGAATAATAAAGATCGTGATTAAAAAATTTTTTGACAGGGTGATACAGAAAAATAATTTTAAAAAAATAGGAGAAGAAAAGGTAAACTATAAAGGTCTAAGATGAGGGAAAAAAGGAGTAATGAAAAAAAGAAAAATAGACAAAAAAAAAAGAGAAAAGTAAATAGATTTTTTCTGTCTATGATGATTATGCGGGCTGGTGAAAGATACCGTTTTAAAGGCAGGAAAATTTACAAATGGATGAGCTTTTTGTTGACTATCGTCATCGGGCGATAGTCAATATCGGCAGTTATCAAGACAATTTGATAGTCGATAAAGATTTGCCGATGACCATTAAAGTCTATGGGAAGCAACAAACACCTTCTTTCTTACAACAAAAGGGCTGGAGAAGCGGGAATTAACCACCCAAAACGTCAAATGGATACGTGCTACATCTTAGGCAAAACTTATTTTTAAAAACCCAAAAAAAGGTCAAACCATTCACTCCCCGGTTTGTCCCACAGCATACCCAAACCTGCATCACCCACAAATTTAAAAAAGTCCCTTGAAGGAATATGTTTTGAACCATCATTTTACTTGAACTGGACATTGAATATCCCTGTTCTGGAACCAGCACCCCCAAAACCTCATGACCCCCAATTTAAAACCCCGGGGAAAAAGGAGTTTTCCCCCACCATTTTAGTTGAAGGGGACTTTGATTATCTGTCCTGTATGCAGAATGCCCATTAAACCTTCGGGACCCACAGTTAAAAAGGCTGGGAAAAGGAGTCTTTGAACCAGCTTTTTAGTTTCACTGGGACTTTTGAAAACCCCTTGCCTGGGCCACAGATGAGCCCTAAACCTGCCATGCCCCCCCTTTTAAAAAAAAAGGGCTGGAAAACAGAGTCTTTCAAACCCCCAATTTTAATTTCACTTTTGACAAACCGGGGCCGCACTTTTAGCCCCAAACCTGCCTCACCCAAAATTTTAAAAAAATGCAGAAGGCGGATGTTTTTAAACCCATATTTTACTTGAATGGACATTGAAAACCCTGTTCTGGAACGCAGCATGAGCCCCAAACCTGCATGACCCCCAGGTTTTAAAAACGTCCCGGGAAAAAAAGGAGTCTTTCAACCACCATTTTAGTTGAAACGGACATTATTTTCGTCCTGTACGCAGAATGCCCTTTAAACCGCTGCCCCACAGATTAAAAAAGTGCTGGGAAAAGGAGTCTTTAAACCCAAAAATTTTGTTTCACTGGACTTGACTATATCTGTCCGGGCCAGCATGACCCCCCCAAACCGGGAACCCCCCAAGTTTTAAAAAAGTGCCGGAAATGGGAGTCTTTAAACCCAAATTTAGTTGAAAGGGACATTACTATTCTGTCCTGTACCGCGAATGCCCCCCAAACCTGTTTGACCCCAGTCACAAGTGGCACTATGTTTTTTTGTACGGATGCATTTAGTATATTTTTTGGAAACTGCTTTTGTTTACAAAAATTTATTTGGGGAAGTTTTTTTTTATAGTTTTACATTATTATCATTTTGTTTTTTTAAGTGTGTAAAAACAACTAACCCCTCCCTCCCAGTTTTTAAAGGTATTTTTTACACGTGTAGTGTGTTAATTCGTCTGCCACCCCATAAGTAATAAAAATGCCCTAACACCCCAAAACCTCTTAGTTGAGAAGACTTTTGCCCTCCGGGGTTCTGAGAGTGATTCCCAAATAAATTCATGGTTTTTATTTTTCCTCCAAATCCTTTCCTTTCAGTGATTAGGGACAGACACCCCGGAATAAATGAGGACCCCTAGTGACTCCACCCCAGAAAAATTTTAAGCCTAAAATTTGGCAATTTGTGTCCACCCCTGGGCCTTTTTAAAACCCTATTAACCTCCAGAAATCACCTTTTTCAAAAATCTGATTTTTTAGAAAAAAGAAGCTCTCCTGATTGCCCCAACGGTGAGAGCCAGTGCTGCCGTAGCCATCTTTTAACCGGAGGTCCAGTCCGGGGCCCAATTTACATGGGGCGGTGAGGCCCAGGCTAGCGTCTGTCATCTATTAACCGCAGTCCCCAGGGGCCGGAGTTACAGGGGGGGGTGAGACCCCGGGGGGGGCCGTCTTATTAAAACAGTAAAAATGCCGTTATGACGCAGAACAAAAACATTTGTGCTAAAACCCCAAGTGCGGAAAGCGGAAGTGTGAAGTAAAAACCTGCCCTTTCTCTCAGGTACACATCAAGCCCCGGGGTAGCGCTTGCCCTCCGTATGAGTGGGCCCTTTTGAGTTTCCCTTTGGGAAAAATGCTGGGGGTTAAACGCCCCTGTTCCACCCAGGTCCCCTTTTTCTTGGCATTCTTTTTTCCACTTTCTCAAAGTGCGGAGGAAAGGTTTTTGTTCTTTGTTCTCTGTCCGTGCCCTACTCCAACCTCTGAATAACCTATTGGTCAAGTCTTCCTGTACCTCCCTTTTTTCAATTCAGGGGAATTTTTTTTATGCTATTTTGTACATGCAATTTTTTTAGTGTTTAATTCTAAAAAAACTTTTTTAAAATAGGATGGAATCCTACCATGTCATTGTTTTTTTTTTTGTTTGTATTAAATGGGTTGTCTAATACAGGGTTTGGGCTACTAGTTAAAGATCTTGCAAAAAAAGTCATTTTGAAATATGTGTCCATTAACAGTGCCCTACCTATTCTGTTTTTGCAGCACCATCCCCTTGAGCCACTCTTGACAATTGTGAAGAACAATTTTTTTTTAGAAACCACATTTTTTACAAAGGCCTGTGTTGTGATTTCAAGCAAAATGCCCCCAAAAATTCAAACATGCCCCAGAGCCATTTTTTGACAATTGTGAAGAAAAAATTTTGTTAGAAACAAATTTTTTTTTATTTTTGGACCTGTGTATGCTGATGTCACAGCAAAATGCCCCAAAACTCAAAAAAAACATGCCCCTTTACCCCTTTTTGCAATTGGGGAAGAACAAATGTATTTTTAGAAACAAATTTTTTTTTTAATGGACCTGTAGTCTTCTGCTTTCACAGCAAAATGCCCCCAAAAAATTAAAAAACATGCCCCTTGAGCCATTTTATGAAAATTGTTGAAGAAAAAATGTCGTTAGAACAAAAATTTTTTTAGAATAGGCCTGTGGTTTGGCTTTAAAAGCGCATGCCCCAAAAAATTAAAAAAAAATAAAATTTCCCAGCCCACTGTTAAATTTGTGGGGGAATCCCCTTAAAAGCCACATTTCTTTTCCAAAGGACCAGATTATTGCGTATCTCAAGAAAGACCCCAAAATTTGATTTCCCCACTTTTAAAAAAATTTGTGGGGAAAAATGCCCTTTAAAAACCTTTTCGGGTTCCAAAAAACCTTGTTTACTGTACCACAGCAACATGACCCCCAAAAATTATAAAATAGACTTTCAAGCCATATTAAAAATTGTGAGGAAAAATGCCACTTAGGACATTTTTTTCCCAAAGGACCAGTTTTATGTGTTTCCACAGCCATGACCCCCAAAAAATTTTATAAATTGATTTCCCCTCAGCCACTTTTTAAAAATTTTGGATGGAAAAAAATCCCCTTTAAAGAAGCCACATTTTCACATTTTTAATTTCTGTTTTTTGAAATATTTTAAAATTGGTTTTACAGTTTACCCTTTGAGGGCGGGAGGGTTTATTTATTCCAAAATTGCTTTTTTAAATTTGTGGGCAGGTTGGACGGTTTCCCCATCCATCATCTTGACATTTAAATTTATTTGGTCACTTAATGGACACAGGTTGTTAGTGGGGGGATAAGAAAACACTGTCCCCTGGAATGTCGGGGACTGAGTGCCCCCAAACAAAAGTATGGATGTTTAAATTTTCTTTCCAATATCAGCCAGCTATATTGTTTATTCAAGAGACAATTTAGTGTCCCATCAGTAAAATGGCTTCAAAGGGGTTTGGGGGGGTTGGGGGTCCTTGTTACACAGTAATTTTTTTTAAGGGGGGTAGTATTATCACCCCTAAATCCATTCCTTTTGAATGTCTGGCTATTTGGGGAGATGGGGTGGGAAAATATAATTTTTTATCTGTAAAAATATACTTGACATTTGTTTTGGTAAACTTTATATACCTTCCCCCTTTTTTTGCAGTTCCTTAAAAACAATGCTTAACTTTGTGGATGGGGTTTTCCTGATGCCGTTCTTATTAGGGGGATTTTAATCTGTGGTGGTCCCCATTGGGATAAATTATCAGAAATAATGTAATCCCTCGCATTGACTCCATTTGGACACTGATTGGGAGTTGGAAAATGTAGACATCTGGCGTGCTAAACACCCCAATAGTTTCCTATTCTGTTATTCTGTACGTATAAACCATTGTCAGGAATAGATATGGCTGGGTAATCAGGGCTCTGTAAATGGTTACTAAAACTGGTATCTTACACGCTCCATTTTTTTATATTCCCGAAAGCTGTAAAAATTAAAATTCCCGATTTATCCCTAGAAAATATGAGGCGGTGGGTTTAATGTCTTGGCTGCCCCCAAAGGATACGTTTAAAATTGGGCAAGTTTGGAGGAATTTTTTCAGATGAAAGGGCTCAGCTCCATCAGTCAGTGTGGGACCTAAAGGCTCATAAGGGGGGTGATAAGGGAAAATTCACCTTGAAGTTAAAAGGGGGGGCGCTAGAAAAAACATCCCGTGAGAAAAACAATGCTGTGGAATCGATTCATTTTCTTCACTTCACAAGCCGGGGAGGAATGCGTATGGCCAGGGAAACTGAACACATTTTATTAGAATCGCTGAAAAAAAAACGATTTTTTTAAAAAAGCAAATTATTTGGGAAGGGGAGCGGCGGGCCGTTTATTAGCCACTACATTAAAATTTCCAGAGGGGGGTCCCAGTTTTATACCCGCTCTGCACCACCCTAGGGCGCCTTAAATGAAGAACCCTTGGACTTTTGGGAAAAATTGGGGGATTTTTCTAAAATTTAAAACCCTCAAACTTGTGGTTTTCCCTTTCCCGATCCCAACAATATTTAGGGATATAGTTTCCCTTTTTAAGTGAGAAACAGAAGAAAGCATTGGATGCGCCCCTGTCTAGAAACTGCGGGGGCATTAAAAACGGCAAAAAAAATAAGTCCCCAGGGTGGGAGGATTTTCCACAGAGGTATTGCAGTTTGGGGAGGGGTTGTTATAAATTTGTTGGAGGTTTTTTAATGCGGAACACAAAGGAGGTTGCCTTTTCAATGAAGAGGCAGTAATAATGTGTTATTAAAACCTGATAAATCCATTGTCCCGGGTAAAGGCCCATTTTCAATCCCGGGTTTTCCAAAAATTAGTAAAGGGTTTGCAAAAAAGATTTAACTGCGGTGGGATAAAGAAAAAATCTCCCCCCCCCCCCCCCCCCCGGGGGTTTTTTTTTATTTAAAAAGGGTTACGTCCAATTTAATTTCGGGACGTACCTTTTAATGCAGCTTCCTTTTTTATACCTGGGGTAGGTCAATCTGTTCTTTTTGATGTTTTAAAGGGCTTTTTGATAGTTGTGGAGGGGGAATTTTTTGGGGGGGGTTTTACATAAATTGGGGGGTTTGGCCAAAAAAATTTACTGGTTGCTGTTTTAAATACTGTCCAAAAAGGCTTTTGGGGGCGGGGTTTAAAATTTACAACAGGGAAGGTTTGATTTGCGAAGGGGAAAAGACAGGGGAGTTTTCCCTTGTAATTTTGTGGCATTGAAAATTAACTAATTAGGAACAAAACCCCTTTGGGCTTTAGGAGAGGGATGGGGACAAATATTATCCTTTATATTTTTTTATTGGCTAAAATGGGGTATTGAGAGGGAATTTTGGGCATTAAAATAGGTGTTATCTGGGGTTTTAATTTAATTGGGGGGGGAAAATTGTTTATGAAGTGGATGTGGTATTAACCCCCCTGGAGATATACCACTTTGTGGGATTCTTTGTACCGGGATAATATTTTGGAATTTTAAGGGGAATTTGGGCAGTTAATTGGATATTGCTAGTTTAAATTTAAAAATAAATTGATGTCTGGGGTAAAATTTTCCCTTACATAGGGGGGGTAAATCTTTTGTTAAAATGTTTTGGATGAGTTTTGTTTACTCTTTTAAATAAAACTCTCAAAATTTGGCTCCCCAAAAGAAATTTTTTTTTTTTTTTTTTAAAGTCAATGCTTTTTTTCGAGTTATTTGGGGCGGGGGAAAATGGGATTAAGCTAGAAATTTTTAATTGAAAAAGGGAGGGGGGGTTTGCAATTCCTTTCCAAAAGTTTATTTTGGAATAATGGAATATATTGAGAGATTGGGATTTGGGGAGGGGGGAAAAAAGGATTTAAATTGAAACAATTACCCCTTTTTATTCTCCCAATTTTTGGGTAAATGGAGGCAAAAAAATTTTTTAGTGCACTAAAAAGTTTTAAATTTTTTTTTGATGATAAACTGTGGGGGGAAATTACGGGGGGATTTGGGCCGGCTGACATTTCCCATTAGGGATTTGGGGAAACCCCCGGTTGTGAATTTTTGTTGGGAAATTTTGACATGGGGGTTAGGGGGCTTCATATGTCTTTCAAAAATGTTACAGATAGGGGGGCTTAAAAGTTTTTTGAATTGAAAAGGGAATTTGTTAGATAAAGCTATAAAAATATTACAGGGAAAGGAGTTAAAAATGGAAAAAATAGACAAATTCAAAATTTGCCAAGTTTACTCGATAGATGGGTCAAGAAAAATAAAAAACAAAGGGAAAAAATATCCCCTTTATATAAAATTTTATTGGGAAAATTTTTTTCTAGAAAACAATGATTTTGTAGTAGGTGGAAAAGGAGATTTGGTTGAGTAATAATTTTGGGAGGAGATATGGAGCCCATAATTGATTTAGGGGTGAAAGATAATTTTTTTTTTTATAAGAGTTTTAAGAAAAATTTTTTTTCTTTAAAATTGGAATTGGGTTTTGGTAATAGGTTCAAGTGCCCCGCCCCTTGAGCAATGTTCTGGCATTGCCCTAAACTAGACGTATTGATTTTTATTGCCTTGATCCCGCGTATTTTTTAAATTACAGTGGAGATGAATCCGTTGGGTTTTTATTTTTGTATATGTAGGAATTAACGGTTTCAGGGCTGAGAAAAAAATCGCAAAATTTTAGACTTTTATTTAGGCAAGGAAATTAAAACGACAAAGGGGGGGCGGATGCAGAACCTCCTCAGCAAGGAATTTGTTTAATAAAGTAAACTGGCTGTTTCTTGGGAGAGGGGTGTATTATAAAGAGGAGCCAAACTTAATATAAAAAAAAATGGGGCTAAATGGTGGATCTTCTGGGCTTTCTGCCCCCAACTTAGTTAGGCAGAGGGGTTGGGGGATTTTGGTTAGAGTTTGGGGGCTGTGTCTATGGCGGTTTTTGGGTGGAGGCCGTCCGACAGCCAGGGACAATTTTTTATTGTGACAAGAACGATGTTACTAAATTGCATTCTATGTGATTGATGGATGTTTACTGCTCTGAAACTGGGAGGATTTGGGAGGTGGGGGGGTTGTGTTTTTGGGGGTAAAAGTTGAAATTTGGGTTTTTACAATGACATATACTTTTTCGTTTGTACACTTTATATCTGACCAATAAAAAAATTTATGGTTAAAAAAAAAAAAAAGCCCCAATTTTTGTTCCAAAGGACCATAATTATAGCTGTATCTCACAGCAAATACCTCAAAACCATTGACAATGCGAAAATTCAAAAATAAAGTGGTAATTGGAATACGGGGTTGTATGAATTTCGTCCCTTTTTGAAATTCCTCACAGCAAAAACAAAAATAACTGTTGGAACGAGAATAAAAATTCAGTAAAAAATGACATTTTTTAAAAAAAAGTTTTCAAGAGGCCATTTCTGTTTGAAGAGGAAAATGAAGTAGAGGCCCAAATAATCGGTACCTCGGCAATTGGGGCCCAAACATCACAGGATCCCTGCCCGATTATCTTGATGAAAGTCAAAGTCCCATTATCTGTGGAAAGCCGGATGCTTTGTCTGTAATGACTCCTCCAGCGTGCTGAAGGGGCGCTCAGATATGACGCTGGTGCGGGCAGGACAACACCTCTATGGCATGGCGAGCGAGCTGGGGCCCTTCGTCCCTTTTGGGAAAAACCGAAGTCTATTTGGGGCCCGGGAAAACATACAAAAAAATCGGTGTTTTAGACGCAGAATCGGCACCTGATCTTAACCGGTCTCTGTGTGTTTATTGTGCCCCGATTCATGCGTTGGGGGGAGGTGGAAATAAAGATTGCCAGAGGTCACCCCTTGGCTTCTGCCACCTTGCCCGCTGCGGATACTTGGCACTTTACGCTGTCCTGCTGATGTTTTTTTTCCCCCGGAAAATTTTAAGAACGTGAAGCAGACGCAAAGATGTTCTATTTGATCAACGCAAGGTCTCTTTTTCCTGCATTTTACTCTCTATTTTTGGGGGGGGAAGGAAAGTGTGAGTTTTGTTTTGACTGGGGACCCGGAGGGTGGGCCCCCCAGTAAATGTTTGTTCTTTTGGGTGGCCTTAAGCGAGGATTTATGTTGGAGGAAATGGCATCCCAGCACTCATGTGGAGATTTGGCCTTGATTTCCCAAGCCTCTGGGTCGGAGGACAGAAACTGTCTTCCTCTTTCCTCCTCCGCCTCAAAATTTGGCCAACCTCTTTCCCAAGGGGGGACGTCGGTAAGTTGGTTTAGGAATCCTCCTCCCCTCCCCCTCCCCTTCCTCCGGCACAGCTTCAACACAGCCCTGACTTGCCTCAGATGATGCACCCCGAGAGCTGATCGCCCCCTTGCACTAGCCCTGGACCCCCAACCCCCTGCCCAAGAAGACCGATAAAAAATTTAGAAACTTCGGGCCCGGGGGGTTCGACGGAGAGAAGGCTCTGTGTCGCTGTGTCATCCATCATGACGGGGCCTGAGTTTTAGAATGTCCAAGATGTTCCAGAACTAAATCACCACAAAAGCTCATGCGGGAAAGGGGATTGTCTGCACTGACCCTTTTTTGGCTTTTCAAAACTGGCAAAGGGTGGGGGAGCTCTTTCACCTGCCTCCACCTTGGTGGCTCAAGACCCCCAGGGCGCACCCCGTTGTAGGCCATGTGTCATTCGTATGCGTAAGGCTTGCGCTGCCCCACAACGCTGGGGCTGGGGGAGGGGGAATTCACATGTTGCCCGTCAACAATGAGCGGTTACGGGGAGGGCCGAGCTGACGCTGCAAGCAGCCGGGGGACAAGCAGGGTGCAACGGGTGGGAAAGGGAAAACCCAATTCGAGCCTTCCTCAGAGGCAGTCCCCACCCGGGTAGTTCTTTTGAAATTTTCTGGACGACAAGGTTCAGAAAATTTGCCAGGCAAGGGGGGCTCCAGCCTACGTTTAAGGCACCAGCAATTTCGACCAAAAATCGCACACCACCATGCCTGGCACAAGGTTCTTTTCCCCACCAGCGCTCGGTCTCGTTCGGAGGGCCGTCCACAGTCCGGGGCCGTGTGGGATGGCCTCCGAAGAATTTTTTTCA
The DNA here is from genome assembly GCA_025379985.1 of Phyllomedusa bahiana. Classification (NCBI taxonomy): domain Eukaryota; kingdom Metazoa; phylum Chordata; class Amphibia; order Anura; family Hylidae; genus Phyllomedusa; species Phyllomedusa bahiana. The sequence goes on from JAODAL010000683.1 coordinate 240,146, forward strand.
AAAAACGGCCTGGTATCTCTGGGCCCGTGAACCACCAGAGGGCTTGGGGGGAAAAAAACCCTGCACCAAAACCCGCGGTTTTTTAAGAGTGTGCACCCAGCCCGAGAGCACGTCCCAACCAGAGAATCCACCCCCTCACCCAGTTGGGTGTCCGAAAAATTACGGGGCCCTTCCGTGCTTACTTTCCCGTGGGTTGGTTTTTAAGGACTTTCCCCACAGATCAGCACCGCTTAAAATTTTTTTTTACAGGGGGAGGGAAGGGGCTTTTTTTTGGGAAAGAAATGCCCGTCGGCATCGGTTTGGGGGAGGCAAGGGCCCGACGATGGTTTGGGTTTTAAAGGTTTTCTTTGCCCCAAACCCGGAAGACAGAAGGGGGGCAGACTGGCCGCATACGGGATGCAGGCGTCCAATGGGGGGAAAGGGGAAAGGGGTGGATGGGTTTTTGGTGGTGTGGGGTACTGGGCGAGGTGGGGGCTAAGCGGAGGCTGATCCCCGTCATGACTTGAAGACATGGCAGTGAGGAAGCTGTGGTGACTAAAAATGTTGGTGGTGGTTAAAAACCCTAACATTCTTGCCCCTACTTAGCGTTTACGGGAAAGGCGGCATTGAAATTTACGGGTGAATCGAGGCTTGCTCGAAAAAAGGCCCCGGCTTGAGGGGGTCCTGGACCTTTTTGCGGGGATAAGTGAGGAGCGGGATTTCCCCTGACCATGGGGGCGGAATCATATCACGGGCTTCGCGGCCCCCTCTCCCTTTTTGAGGCGGGACCCCTACTGACCCCACCCCCATTCTCTTCCCCCTCATCCCTGATGAAGCGCTCGCAAGAAATTTTTGTGAAAAGCCACGTTGGGGGGCCCCATGTCTTCATTCATCATCAACACAGGGGACTTTGTTGTCCCGACTTCTGCATCCGGAGCTGCGGGCTACAGCAAGAGGGAGCAAGGCGTTGCCGACCGCCCGGGGGGTTTTTTGGGGTTGCCGGGTTCCTTTCCCCCTTCTCTTTGCATCGAACTGGGCGTCAAAGGAGACAAAAAACATCTTTTTGGCCCTTGGTTTTTGGAAATGCCTTGACCCCCCCATTTTGTATCAAAAAGGTCTTCAGAAAATGGTTATCCCAGTGGTGGGGTCTGAGTTGACTTTGGGGCCCTTTCCCTTTATTTGGGGGATGTGATGGGTGCTGGGAAGACATTTGTGGCCGGGGTGGGGGAAAAGGAGGTAAGTGCTGGTCAGGTTGTTAAACCAGAAGAACAGATTTGGGAAAAAGCTTTTGTTACTGAATTCACAGGGCCCGACCCCCCGATACAGGCCCGACGGTCTGCAACCGACGTCCCTGGATCGTTTGTCGCCAGCATGGAAGGAGCACCTTTTTTGTACCTCTACCCCCATGTCCCCCCCACCTTTGTCGCTTACACCTGATTTCGCTCCTGTCCCGAAAATAAAAATTTGAGAAGGTATGGAAAGGTTTTGAAAGTCTCTTATTAAAAAAAGCAAAATCACCTATTCTAAAATCCCTCACATAAACAAAATTGTTGTATTCAAATTTAAGTGCAGGTGCCCATCAAAAAAAGCTGACGGGCAAAAGTGAAAAAAACCTATCTGAAATGTATACGGATAATAAAGGGATTTTTTTTGCACCAAAAATAACCCGGGGGCCGCAAATTGCGTATTTAAATTTTAAAGGGAAGGTGCCTCTATCAAGAAGCTGGACTGGGGAAAAGTGAAAAAACCCTATTTGAATGTTAAGAAAAAAAACGGTATTTTTTGCACCCAAAAAATACACCGCGGTGAGACAAAAATTTCTGTATTCAAAATTTAAGTGAAAGGGGCCCTTTTTCAACAAAACTGGACGCGCCAAAGTGAAAAAACCGTATCAAATGTTACAGATAATAAATGGTATTTTTTTCACCTAGAAATACACCCGCGGTGCGACAAAAAGCTGATTCAAATTTAAGTGCAAGGTGCCTTATCAACAAACTGGAATTACCAAAAGTGAAAAAAACACCTATCTGAAATGTATACGGATAATAAAGTGGAGTTTTGCACCTAACAAATAGACCTTTGCAGTTACTAGAAAAGATCTGTATCCTAATAAAAGTTCAGGCTGCCCAACATACAAGTAATATTTCAACGAAAATGTTAATAAAAAGCCATTGCAATGCAATGTCTTAAAAATAAGTCTCGGCTGCACTATATCCACTATCCTTTAAAGAGCTTGTCTGTGTTCACCCGCGGCCCCCCTCCCCCCGCTCCCCCCCTCCTCCTGTGTCTTTACAGAGCTAGATGCTCCATTAAAATTCTCAGCCAAACTACCTAAATCTGCAAATCTCTAATTACCTAAGTTCTAATTGTTCCACAGCTAAAAGTATAGCTGTCTCTGTGAACAAATAGAACAATTTCGCTGTGCTGTTTGCTGTGCTGTTTGGACTGTGGCCGAGCGCACATCCTACTCCTTTGAGACGCTGACACACACTGAGGCAGAACAGGAAGGGCTGTTCTATGTAAAACGGGGGTCATGTGATTTTTCCAGCCAATCGCAACCATAACATCCAGTCATTTAGTCGCACACCCCAGCTCACCCTGCTCTATTCTCTAAGCTGATTTGTGGCCGCCAAATGACAGGAAGCGCTGAAAATGGCCCCGATATTAATAGATTTTTGCACAGATTTTAACCTAAATTATCGCGTGATCTAAAAAATCCAATCAACATAAACCGTGCCGATTTCAACTTTGTCGATAATAATCGCTCAACACTAATTACAAAGCAATCCTGCATATGGAAAATTGTTTGCGGACAAGCCAAGGCTCATTTATAGGAAAGGATGCACAATAAGGCCGTGTTCACACGGCTTATTCACGCCGTATTTGCCAGCCGGATTTTGCTCGCAAATCGGCGTGAATAAGGGGCGGGTGCTTGGGGGGGGGCGGAGGCGCGGCCCGCCGCCCCATAGACTTGCATTATCCACGGCGCGTATTGCGCCTGGATAATGTGCATGTCAGTTTCTCCCCGCCCGGCGGATTTGCCGAGCGGGGAGGAGCGACGGAATCCACTGTTCTCTATGAGAGCAGTGGATTACCGTAATGACTCCGACGGATTGGCGCCGTATTGAAGTGCAAATCCGGCGTGGAAAACGGTGCCAATCCGTCGGCAAATAAGCCGTGTGAACGGGGCCTAAGAAGCATGGTTGTTCATTCAGATCTTAGGAAACCTAAATTACGACAGAAGTTTCTAAACACACAAAAAAGAGGCATGTTTCCATGCTTAACATGCCAAAACTGCACAAGTATAATTAAAGGCCCTCAAATAATGCACCCAACACAAGGTTATGCTATCAAAATCCGAGGATATTTTACATGTAATACCGCAAATGCGGTTTACATGTTAAAATGCCCCTGCGGGAAAGTATATGTGGGACAGACATCCCGCCAAGTGAAAATCCGCATTAACAAGCATAAGTCACAAATAAGATTATTTAAAAATCGACAGGAACAGGGACAAGATGATATGATTAACATAAAAAAGTTTAGTGAAACAACTGTGGTGCGACATTTTTTTGAATATCGCCACAATGTAAGTGACCTTAGGTGGTGCATTCTTGAGCAGATAGATGTAGCAGAAGGTGAACAGGTTTAAACGTAAAACTACTACAAAAAAGGTACAATGGAAACTAGGCTCCAACCCCTTTTTACTAAAAGGCATGAATGAAGAATGTAATTGGAGAGTTTTTCTGTGAAGGATCTAGGATAGGTTAGAGGTTTCGTAACATATGATATAGATGAACTAAAGAAAAAATTTAGATACTGTTTTAAGTAGCTTTATTAACTATAAAAGATACATATGTTTACGATTTGGGTTTTTAATTTTTTGAAAACATGTATTAAATGTATGACATACAATGGAAAATAGATAAGATATACAACTTAAGGGTTAAAAATTGACCATGTGATCTCCCATGTTTAAAAGGAGAGCCTACCTACCTCAGGTGTGCTTGAGAAAGGGGGCAGACCCCGAAACGTCGTGCAGTTCACTACTATCCTAGCCAAAGAGAGGACGGTGTTGTCTGAGTTGGCTGCTAAACTGATATAGCCTGCTTCACAAGAGTTCTATGACGGATGTTGTTGCTGGTGAGCAGCCTACGACAATTAATGAAGCTAAGGAAGCTACTGAACAGGGTAAGATTACCCGGAATATTTAAAAGCTTATGCAAAGATTGCACTATATACCGCATTCCTGAAAATGCATTGATATGACATTACATTACATCACGTCAACTTTTAAGTTGTGTTTATGATGATAAAGAGACGAATAAAGAAATGTTTTATACTAAGCAACATTAAATGTCCAGATTGCTTGATTAGAGGCTTTGTAAATGCAACATGACTCCGACCAAAATCTGTGTTTCAAAAGTCAAATAGAGCTCCCTCCTTTGTATGCTCTGCCTTGCGCCCAATCAGCAGTTTTTTTGGAAAAAGTTGTGTAACAAATTTTGGGGTGCTTTTTTTTCCAGGATTCCTTGTAAAAATTAAACATTTTCAGGTAAAATTGCAGATCTTTTTAGGGGTGTTTATTAAGTTTTAGCAGCTTAGGGTATCCGCAAACCTGAAATGGTTCCTAAAGAAAATGGTAATGAAAACGAGACCCTAAAGTCCAGTAGGTGCGCCTCCTATTCTGAGGCTTGTGGTTGAGCCAAATAATGCACTAGGGCTACATAAGGGATATCTCTAAAAATGGCAGAATTGGAGGAATCGATATTAAGTTGCATTTTGTGGTCATATCTGCAATGTTCCATTGAATAATGGATAAAAATATGGAGTCATTTATAGAGGAATCTAACATACAGGCCCCTCAAAACCCCATCAGAACAGGACTGGTCCCTAAAAAAATTTATGTTGCAAAATTTCTTGAAAATGTGAAAATCCTAACACCAGGTTGTATGATGACCATTTGAACAGTATTTCATACTTGAACCCCAGGATTTTTTAACTCCATTTTTGTTTTTAGGTGGATAAACTATGGAGTTTTTGGACGCAGATCCATGCTAAAAATGCGCACAAAGCTTTATGGTCATTTTTCATGACATCCCATTGACTTCAACAGTAAACTTTCTTCTGTTTTCCAAATGAAATACAGAGGAAGATTGAGCATGTTCTATGTTTTTTTAAAAAACCCTGGTTTTGAAATCCGACTTAAAAAAATCAAAATATTGTGGACTAAAATGTGAGTTTCCACTTGAGGTCTCTGGGGATGGCTTTACAGTTGGTTTTTGACAGTTTTTAAAATCTGAATCCGCATGGATTTCCTAATGGGAATGCTTGTCGTATGGACAGATCATTAGGGTTTCTTCCTTCCTCAGGATTAACAAAGTAGAATTATAGGTGCTTTTGATGGGCTATATCTTTTTTCATTCTTATTAAATACATGCAGGAAACAATACAATGGCAGTGACTTCTCTCAGCAGTATAATGTGTCCTGCCACAATGCAAAACTTGTTTGAGTTAAGGAATAAATGAGTTTTCAAGGTGTTACTTTGTCTTTCAAATTTATCACATCTCAATCTGATAAAACATTTCTGCTTAATAAACAAGTCTAGTCCATGGAGGCCTTTACACATGTTAAAGGACTTAAATGTTCTTCATAGGTTTTATTGAGTTCATGCATCAACTGTCAAATTTCTCTTGGTGGCATGAATATTAGTCAGGTGCTAATGTTAGTCAGGGGATTTTAATGTTATGGCTGATTGAAGTGGTATTGCTAGATAAAAAAAAAATTAAATTTTATATACTAATCTAACAGGATATAACTAAATAAGTTAACAAATAAATATGAACCTTACAGTACAGAAAGCAAGAAGAGCTTCTAATAAATTCTGTCATGCTGATTTTCTAGGTGACCAAGAAGAATGTGCCCAAAGTAGCACAGTTAGTTATTTTTGGTACAGAAAGACATTAAATATAACTTCAACTATAAAGGACAGTGGGGATTTGCAGTGGTGGATGGTATTATCTCTGGCAGCCGCTTGGGGAGCTGTATATCTTTGCATAATCAGAGGGATCAAATCTACAGGAAAGGTATGTTACCTATTAATGTACAATATTATTTTCCATTGTTTATTTTTATTTTTTTAATATTCTTAATAAATGATCATTGTTTTGAATATTGCATACAACTCCTTACTAGCCACCTAAAGGATTTGTCATTTGTAGCCTAGGTGGTAGTATTGCTACTACCCAAATAGCAGCAGTTGCTGCTGTCACAGCAATGGTTTAGTCTGTTTCTTAATTCACAAGCTGTTGTATGTGATGCATGGAGAAAAATAGAAGAAAAGAAATTGTCATATAAAACAAAGTGTAGAACAATATCTATTAGGGGACCGGACCTCTAACCCCTGATGGAGCAAGTTTAGCTGGTGATACATGTTGGGGAGGTCAGGCATGACGTTTTAAATTGTGATTTCTCACCTCTGTCTACAAGTGTCACCTGCTGCAGGGGTGTCACAAGGGGGCCTTATTTGTTTTGTGTCCATTAGATTAGGGACGACTGCCCAAGTAGGAGGCTTGGGATCCCTTACTGGAGTTAGTAAATTGCTGTATATATAGGGCTTTCCTGTTGGTAGGTGGGGTTCCACCAGACTTGATAATAGAAAAGGAGCTATTCGTCCTTCAGAAGTAGAAAGGGTTAAATAGTGAGGTTAGAAATCAGGTTTTGACTTCCGGTTCCGGCGCCGCCATGCAGTGAGGCAGACGCGAGAGCTCCGGAGCGGCCGCACCAATACCCGGCAGATATACCCGGCATAACGTGTCCGAGACACCGCAAAAGGGCAGCGGAACGAAAGCGGCACACACGTGGTGGGTACCGGCAGAAGGCGGAGGAGCGGCGTGGACGAACCTGTAATCCCCGGCAAGGACGCACGCCACAGAGCCACGGCAGCGACACGGAGCACGGAGGAGAGCTGTGCCCGGAGTGAACGGCTGCAGGCGCAGCAGCGAGACCCGGACAGCAAGGTACCTCGGGGTCCCGGAACAGAGGCACGATTCAGCGCTGAGAGCTCGATCGCCACAGCCACAGACATACGCGCTGGTGCCGAGGGAAGCGCGGGAAGCCCAGTGGCGCCAACCGCCATCTTAAACTGTCTCCCCCTGCAGTAAGCAGTCACCAGACAGATTCAGGAGGGCTCCGGAGGGGGAAGAGGAGAAAGAGGCACGGAGGAGAGGGAGGAGTAGAGGAGGGAGAGGAGAGAGACGGAGGAATAAGAACAATCATAATAAAGTCCTCAGCAGAAATACCGCCCCCCTGACAAGGATAAAGGCAGCTTTGGCGGTGACTTGGTTTAATGGCACTCACCAGCCACCTGCCTAGACCAGATAGACCAGTACAGACATAAAAGTCAAATACTCGATTCACTGTGCTCCATTCCCACTGACTTATTGCTTTACATAGCAAGAAACCAAGCAGAAGGAATAGACCCCCCAAACCCCGCCCCCCCCTTCGGGCCAACAGACACATCTGTCTTTGCTCTAACCAACTAGACATTCTGTTCTGCAGTGAGTCATAGCCCCCAGCCCCCACTCTGAGCATAAAAACTTCAACTAAATCAATTTAAGAGTAATCAATACCCAACGTACAGCCCGGATAACATCCGACTAACTGAAGTACTGACGCTATCCCATACCCACGGAAGGGTTTATGGACCGGTATCTCCAACAGCTGGGGAAATCTAAAGCATCCAAGCAACAGCCAAAAGGAAACAAAACAATTCCTCCAGAGCAGGAAAATGCAGAAGGCCTTCCAGTATCCGCAGACTGGGAAGATATATCTCTCCACCTAGAGGGTTTAACTGCCAATCCAAAAGCTAAAACCAATGGCAAAGACTGCATACCAGAAGATACCTACAAAAAGATAGCCACAGAAGTAGCACGCCTGATTGCCCCAGACTTGCAAGAGACTCTGGCGAATACTGTGGCACACACATTTGCGCAACTCAAGGGTGACCTCACTGATCATAGCAACAAACTGGAAGAGCTGGAGTTTAGGGTCCAGTCATTAGAAATGGACGCTGACGCACTGAGATCACAATTGAAAGACACCCTTGCAGATAACAAACGTCTGTCTGAAAAGCTAGACGACCTCGAAAATCGTTCCAGACGGAACAACTTAAGGATCCTAGGCTTACCAGAAGCTTTCCTCCAAAATACTCTACATTCGCTATGTGAAAGAGACATACCGGACCTGCTAGGTCTCTCCAGAAAATGCGCAGTAGAAAGAGCTCATCGAATTGGGCCAAATCTAAGGGGAGATGGGGGATCCGACATCAACCAAAGAGGAGGGGCAGGCACGCGAAACAAGCCAAGACAGGTTATCGTGAAATATTTGAACTATTCAGACAAGTCAGACATACTACGAGCCTTCAAAAGGATGAAATCCGAGCTTAATTATCAGGGACACCGTCTACTAATTTTTGAAGACTTCTCAGCTGAAGTGGTCAAACGTCGCAGGGCATTCTCTGCCATTTGCACAGAATTATATCACAGACAAGAGAAGTTTGCACTATTATATCCTGCAGTACTCAGAATCTTCCATAAAAATGGGAATTACTCGACATACCATACGCCAACTGATGCTCAAGCGTTCCTGGATAGAGGGCAACGCTCACCTCAAGATGGATCTCCACGAACTCCACCTCGCCGACAAAGATCACCGGGCAGCCCCACCAAACAATGGACTGAGGAGGACAATTTACACCCCAGGCCGCAGCCCCAGAGCCCAAAAGAACAGCGCAAGAGACCAGCCTCAGCTCTGGGCACCTGACTTGGAAAAAGCAGTTTACAGCCCTGGGATCTGGGTTTGTAATGATAGCAATTTCAACTTGACATGAGAGACTGAGATTGCTTCTTAGGCAGATGCCTTATCAAGGTGCTGCAGTGATAGATTTAAAAGGTGTATAACGCTTTGTTTGTTTCCCCCGACACACTTTTCTTCCCCCCACCGGGTTTTGGATGGGGTTTTTTTTTTTTTTTTGTTATTTATTTCAACACCCACCCCTTTCAGGGGGGATCTGTCCCTCGGCACCTCCCCCCACCCACCATGCTGGGTGGCGGGGGATCCCGACGGGGAGATTGTCCGGAAGCACGCCATGACATAATAGCCTGTTCTAGGCACTAAAACGGGGACACCCCGGACATGTACCTATGCCTTAAACATTTAGAGATTTTAGTTTGGTGTCGCTGCTCCTGGATGAGCAGAAGGTTTATTTACAACTGATACCGCATGGAGGAAAAAAGAGAAGTCCTCAAAAGCGGAAACCTGAGGGATCTCGACTTGCAGTCACTTCCCACAGGGAGCTACGTTAAAAACAAAAATTCGATTGCCTCAGGGCCCATCACAGGGGAAACTGAGGTGATGGTCACAGGTTATAGATTTTTGAATGAAACACTTATGTCGTTTGTTACTTATATTTCGGAGTTACGATCCAACCGAACACCCATATTACTGATGCAGATGAAAGCGGGGGCCATTCGTCCCAGAGTTACCAATCCTACAGATAGCAATGATATAACATCATGGAATGTAAAGGGTCTCCGATCCCCAGAAAAGCGCTTAATGGTATTAAGGCACCTTAAAAAATTAAAAACAGACCTGGCACTCCTACAGGAGACCCACCTGGAGTCGGAAGACTTTTGCCGTCTCAGAAAGCTTTGGGTGGGTCAGGTACTTGGATCACCAGCAAAGGGAAGGAAGGGAGGAGTTATAATACTTATTCATAAGAACTTAGCCTGTACAGTTCTACAGCAGGAGCGGGACCCGGAGGGGAGATTTCTGAAAATTGTGATCTCAATCGCTGACACCAAAATAGCCATATACAATATCTATGGTCCAAACGGGGACAACAAGACATTCTTTCAGTCCCTAACGGGGAACATTCTTGCCGATAATACACACTTAAAAATAATAGGAGGAGACTTGAATACAGTTCATCGAAATGAGGAGGACAGAACACCCACAAAGGAATCTGGGAACACAATTCTGGGAGATTTATTAGATCACACCCATCTTGAAGACATTTGGAGAACGCATCATCCAGAGGGTAGAGAGTATACCTTCTTCTCACCCCCCCCACTTGTCATGGGCACGGATAGACGATTTATTGACCTCTCCCCAAATGTCAGCAAGAGTGAGATCAACCTCTATTGAGGATTTGGTTATTTCCGACCACGCTCCAATTCTTTTAAGGTGTATGATTTCACGCCCCGAGGCAAGGAACACATCTGGCGTTTCCCCTCATTCCTCTACAATGATGAGGACTTCGAAAACTACCTCAGAAATTGGTGGGTGAATTACAAAATAACCAATGCTATACATGAGAACTCCCCTAACCTCTACTGGGAAACGGCCAAGGCAGTCTTACGCGGCAGGTTAATATCTTACGTAGCAACTAGGAAACGAAAAATCCAAGCCAAATTAGATGATTTGACACAAAGCCTCAGATCGGCCTACACAGCTTTTACCATACACCCAAACCAAGAAACTAAAGAGAATTGGGTTAATAAGAAGAGAGATTATGAGTACTGGTTAACACAGAGGGAGAGGTCAAAGAAATCCCACAGAGATGCCCAAATATTTAAATTTGGGAATAAGGCAGGGAAGCTCTTGGCAAATCTAGCCAGGGGGCTCCGACCACATAATCTCATTAACTCACTTAAGGACGAATTGGGGACGCCCAAACACTCAGGGAATGAAATAATAAACATATTTCAAAAATTTTATGCCAATTTATACCGCCCCTCAGAAAAGGGTATAATGGAATCGGACCAATGGTTAGCAGGCATAGAACTGCCCTCACTCACACAAGAGGACAGGGAATTTTTAGGAGCACCTATTACAGAGGAAATCATCTCACAGACAATTAAATCTCTAGCAAACCAGAAAGCACCAGGACCTGACGGTTACACCGCAGAATTCTTTAAAGTACTCCTCCCTGAGATAGTCCCTACACTAACCAGTGTCTATAACTCCTTCTTGGAAGGTGAAAGCATTCCTAAGCACATGAATGAGGCGTTTATCAGAGTCCTCCCAAAACCAGATAGGGATACCCAAAACCCAGCATCATATCGCCCCATTTCGCTTATCAATGTGGACATAAAAATACTTAAAAAAAATTATGGCAGATCGCCTGGCTGTCTTAATGCCCAAGTTAATATCTGAGCACCAAGTGGGGTTTATAAAAGGGAGATCAGCAATAACAAATATACGAAAAGTCCTGACCATATTAGATGACATCAAGGTTCACCCGCACAAACACAGATCCCCAGCTCTGTTATCAATTGACGCTGAAAAAGCTTTTGATAACGTCAGCTGGGAATGGATGGGAAAAACAATGGATAAAATGGGCTTTGGGGGGGCATTTAGTCAATACATCTCTCTACTATACTCCAACCCGACGGCAAGGATAGCGATCCCGGGGTTCTTGTCTGACCCATTTCCATTGTGGAGGGGAACGAGGCAGGGATGTCCTTTATCCCCTCTACTCTTTGATATAGCAATAGAACCTCTGGTGAGATATATCGTTCAGCTGAGGGAATTTGGAGGAATTAAGGTGGGCAAACAGGTACTAAAAATAGCTTTGTTTGCCGACGATATTATCTTTTTTTGCGCCCAGCCAAGCAGAGAGGTCCCTTTGATCTTAGAGACTTTAAAACAATTCGGCAAATATTCTGGCTTTAAAGTGAACGTCACCAAATCAGAAATCTTGGATTTGACACCTCGGGACAAGCATGGGACGGACACGCTGAAACACCTCCCAGTAGCCATAGCCCCAAAACATATCAGATACTTAGGCATTAACATAGGAAAAACGCCAGAATCTATATACGATCTCAATTTCCCTCACCTGATACATAAAGTGTGTGCAGAGCTGACCAAATGGTCTAACTTACCAATACCCCTCCTAGCACGTTGCTATCTAATTAAAATGATCAGCTTCCCGAGGCTCCTCTATGCACTTCAAACTGTCCCACTTCTATTGAAACATACACTCACCGGCCACTTTATTAGGTACACCCGTCCAACTGCTCGTTAACACTTAATGTCTAATCAGCCAATCACATGGCGGCAACTCAGTGCATTTAGGCATGTAGACATGGTCAAGACAATCTCCTGCAGTTCAAAACCGAGCATCAATATGGGGAAGAAAGGTGATTTAGTTTGCCCTTTGACGTGCATGGTTGTTGGTGCCAGAAGGGCTGGTCTGAGTATTTCAGAAACTGCTGATCTCCTGGGATTTCACGCACAACCATCTCTAGGGTTTACAGAGAATGGTCCGAAAAAGAAAAAACATCCAGTGAGCGGCAGTCCTGTGGGCGGAAATGCCTTGTTGATGCCAGAGGTCAAAGGAGAATGGGCAGACTGGTTCGAGCTGATAGAAAGGCAACAGTGACTCAAATAGCCACACCGTTTACAACCAAGGTAGCAGAAGAGCATCTCTGAACGCACATTATGGCGAACTTTGAGGCAGATGGGCTACAGCAGCAGAGAGACCACACCGGGTGCCACTCCTTTCAGCTAAAGAACAGAACAGAGGCTCCAATTTGCCCAAGCTCATCAAATTGGACATAGAAGTTGGAAAAAGTTGCCTGTCTATGAGTCTCGATTTCTTCTGCGAATTCGGATGGAGGGTCAGAATTTGGCGTCAACAACATAGAAGCATGATCATCCTGCCTTGTAATCAACGGTCAGCTGTGGTTGGTGGTGTCCATGGTGTGGGAATATTTTCTTGCACCTCATTTTGGCCCCTGGTACCAATGACATGTTGCATACACCACAGCCTACCTGAATTTGTTGCTGACCATGTCCATTATCCCCTTTAGACCACAATTAACCCAACATCATGGCTACTTTCAGCAGGATAATGCCCCTGTCATAAAGCTGAATCATCCAGACTGTTTCTGAACATGAGGAATGCTTCCAGCACCTTGTTGATCTATGCCACGAGAATTGAGGCGTTCTGAAGCAAAAGGGGGTCCAACCCGTTAACATGAATGGTTACCTACATAAGTGGCCCGTGAGTGTACATGTGCAACAAACTCACAACAGCCTTTACCAAATTTATCTGGAAAAAATAATAACCCAGAATCGCTTATAAAAAGTTAATGCTACTCAAAGGACATGGGAGATTGAACCCCGACATAAGAATTATAATTTCTAGCGGCCTTACTCCGAATAGGTTTGGACTGGGATAAAGGAACATCACTTTCTCCCAACCCCGACTTGGAACTGGTTTGGTGTCCCATGGAACCCTAAGGCCTCCTACCAACCCCAATAAAGATGTTGCCCAGCGTGGCTCGCCAATGCCTGATAACAAGGGATACGATCAGCGCATGGAAGGCCGCCTGAAAACTGTTCAAACTCCCATACCAGTCCAGCAACCATAGGACGTGGTGGAATCATCCTGAATTCCCCCCAGGCCAGGGACCACTGGCCTTTTCCTCCTGGAAGGCTAAAGGCATACTCACGATACAACAGCTAAATAATGCACAGGAAAATCGTTTTTTATCATTTAGCGAATTTGAAACTAAATATCATATGAACCCAACACAATTCCTGGAGTTCAATCAAGTGGTTAGCTTCTTAAAAACCAAGATAGGAGATCCCACAAGACTGAAAAACAACACACAGTTCGACTCAATGATAGGGGGAGTGGACCTAACACGTACACTATCACAATTATACGCAGGACTTCGATGCCCATATGAGACATTAGAAGCGGGAAAAACTTTTGGGGGCTGGCACCGGGATTTTCCTGACATTGATGTAGCCGAGAGAGTGTTGGAGGGATGGCGACAAGTTAGAAAAGCCCTAACCTGCGAGACTTGGAGGACACCTATTTTAGGATTGCACACAGAGCTATCTATGGCTTCAATTTACCACCACACCCATCCTTTCCAAACCGCATCACCAAATGCCCAAAGTGCTCTGAGCCCCGCTCTGACCTAAAACATGGCCTTTGGACGTGCCCGGAATCCCAGAAGTTCTGGGCCCGACTGGTTCAAATACTTAAAACTAAACTCAACATTGAAATACAATTAGACCCCACAAAACTTCTCTTCCACAACTGTCCTGTGACATTAAGAGAAAACAAAACCAAAAAATGTAATAAACTAACCCACATTTTCCTAATGGCAGCCAAAAGATGCCTACTTTCTGAATGGCTTAACCCGGCAACCCCGCACATGTCAACAGTGATATCTGTGATTAAACATCACATGCTGATGGATAAAACAGCTATGCTACACAGCAAAGAACTAAAGACGAGCCATTTTTTCGCAACATGGCAGAATTTTATTGAAGCATTTTTGACAGATAATGAAATCCAAACGCTCATGCAAGCCTTTATAGGATCAACATGGTACCTAAGGCATCAAATGGCTGGGTCTTTAGGAAGACTACAGATTTGAGGGTCAATGGGGGAGGTGGGCACATAGGGAATTTGGGGATGACACAAAAAGGGTTGGGGTAGATTCGGATTGGATTGAGTTAATTTTAGATTTTAGTTGAGATGTTAAGGCTTACTTAAAATTGATGAGACTACCCGATCATAAAATAGTTATGAACAAAGCTATGACAATAGACATTGTTAACAGAAGACTTTAGTTGGTCCGGTATGCTGAATAGATACAGAAAAAACCACTGAGAGTATATCTAAATCTGGAGGACTATTCTTAATGTCATATGCTGCGTACATTGTGTATTCTATGTTACATGTTGTAAAAACTATAAAAGGAATAAACATTTTCATGATTAAAAAGAAATCAGGTTTTTAAATAGTGTGTATAGAGGTTAAGAGTTATACATAATAAAAGTTACGTTTTAGTGTTTTATAGATAGAGAACTGATAGAGTTTAAGTTTGCCTATGGCAAAATAGTAAATATAGTGAACAATATCTATGGCACTCACTAACTTTAAATGTAGCATCTTTATTGAGTGATGGTCATGATGTTAACAGAGATAAGACCAGCAGCTGTTTCATGCAAATAATTTACTCTTTCAACATATTGCAGTGCAGCCTCCTGCTACCACAACAACTGAATCAAACCTTGAGATTGTTTCTTCAAGTGGAGGAGGAGAGGGTCTGCCCATAGGTGTAACTTTAGGGTTGTATGAACGGGAGTGGTCCCCCCCCCCCCACACACTTTTTTCTGGGTGGGGGATAATCCCCCCCACTTTTTAGCCACTTCAATAAAAAGTAATCCATATGAAAGTGGTAAGTGGGGAGAGCAGAGCCCAAAGGAAGAATAAGTTAACCATTTGCCTCCTATTTCTGTGCATCTTGGGGGGACAGAATAGGTAGCATCCTCAAGTGTCAGTGCCGAGTGAAAGCAGTGCTGATTGGTAGAGCAGGAGTCAGCAGGGGCTGCTTCACCAATCAGAACGCTACTCACAGTCCAGCACACTCTGTATCTGGAGCTGTATCTTTCCCTCCCATTGTATAGCACTTCCTCTATGCTCAGCCCTTATCAGAGAAGAAGGGAAACTCTTGCCGAATTCCAATTGCACCGGACTATAGGAGACAGGTAAGGAGGGGACAAGGGTGCTAGGCGCTGTGCGTGCATGTGAGTAGGGTATGTACTGTATATGTGAGATGTGTATATACTGTATGTGCAGCCATATGTCTAGCCATGTCACTTCTTCCCTGCACTTACGCGCCGGGGAAAATGAAAGTGAATGGGACCGGTCCCGTAGCATGTTAGAGGTGTGGACTGGCCTGCTCGTACTTCTAAAACACCCGGCATATAGCAAAGTGCACAGTACACCCCGCTATATGTACCTTAAGGGTAAATTCATGTAGAAGATATGAATGCTGTTTCTGGGACGGATTCAGTGCTGGATCTGCCTCAGAACCAGCCTCCAATTCGGCAGGAAACTTATTTACATTATAACCTATGTAAAATTAGTGTTGTCGTTTAGATGACGCTGATTTTGCGCTAGTCTTTTTGTCACGTACTATCAGTGCCTACAAAGAATTCTTTGAGGCATTTTAGGCACTAACAGCACTAATGGATAGGAGACAGAAATCTGCCTCAGGCAGTCAAGGGTCGTTTGCTCGTCAGAATTCTGTGTTTACAAGCAAATGACACTGTCCGTGTTGAAAAACCGTCATGTGAACCCACCCTAAGTGTGCAGTGTGTCTGTGTTCAATATATATATACATACAAATATAAACAGTGAGTAATGTAATATCTGGTGTGTAATATAGCAATCTCTGGTGTACAGTGAGTAATGTAATATCTGGTGTATGGTATAATGTAGTAATCTCTGGGGTATGGTGTAATGTAATATCTGGTGTATGGTGTGTAATGTAGAAAATCTCTGGGGTAAGATGTGTAATGTAGTAATCCCTGGGATACAGTGTGTAATGTAATCTCTGGGGTATGATGTAATGTAGTAATCTCTGGGGTAAGGTGTGTAATGCAGTAATCTCTGGGGTACAGTGTGTAATGTAATCTCTGGGGTATGGTGTAAAGTAATCTCTGGGGTACAGTGTGGAATATAATCTCCGGGGTACAGTGTGTAATGTCAGAGCCGTCTTAACAGCACTATGTGTCCCAGGCTTAGTAATGCAGTGGGCCCTGCCTAGACACTTGATATCACACCCAGCCTTTCATCTAACCACCACCAAACACACCAATATCATCATAACACCTATGTTGGGACGCGTAGTCAGTCTGTAAGACTAACTGGCAGTGCAGGGTACCAATGGCTCCCTGCTCTGCCATGGATTTTAAATGTTTGTAAGTCATAAAAACACACAAACAGCCAAAGAATCAGCTCCTACCCAGGGATCCAGAGCATATGTCCTGCATTCACTACCTGGGGCCCCTATTTTTGTGGCTCCCCCAGGCAACTGCCTAGTATGCCCAATGGAAAAGATGGCCCTGTGTAATGTCATCTCTGAGGTACGGTGTAGTGTAATCTCTGGGGTACAGTGTGGAATGTAATCTCTAGGGTACAGTGAGTAATGTAATTCATTTCTAGGGTTCAGTGTGTAATGCAATACATTTTTGGAGAACAGTGAATTATATTATTTCTTGAGTGCAATGTGCAATTCATTTCTAAGCTGCAGTTAGTAATGTCATTTCTGTGACTACTATGTGTAATATAATTAATTTCTGGTGTGCAGTGAGTGATGTCCTATCTGGTGTATGGAATGCAATAAAATAAATGTTATGGTACAGTATGTGACATATGTGATTCCTAGGGGTACAGTGAGATTGGCTTATTTTATTTTCCTCATTCTGTTGTATAAAATTTAATGAAGTAGTGACGGGTGATGGGAGGGGTTAATTGAAATTTGCTGCAATGCGCAACATTTTTTATTTTCATCTAGAAGGGGAATATTATAGGTCAGGTGGTTCGGTTTCATTGCCAGGGCTGCTTTTTAGTCCCAGTCTAACTCTAAACTTCAGTAATTAGAGAGCCACTCATAGCCTTACGGATTGCACCAAAAGTGTTTGCCATAAGAACTCCGCCCGGAACTGCTGGGGGAGCTCACAGCGCTCCCTCAGACTGCCTAGCTGGGTTAGAGGGGGGCGCTTCACTGCAGGGAGAGGAGGGTAGAGAAGGGATGGGAGGGAAAGTGAAAGGGAAAGCGAGTGAAGGAGGGAGGGATAGGAAGATAGGGGATGAGAGGGAAAATTGGTCCCCCCACTTTTTGAACCAAAGTTACACCCCTGGGTCTGCCTAACACTTAGAGGGTTTTTACAGAGCCTCAGGCAGCTTCGGACCCGCACTTCCTCTTCAGGCTGTGGATGATTCTTTATTGGTGATTGGCATATCAGCTCTGCTATTCCTAGCTGATTCTATTAGAGTGACAGGAGTTCTGGAGGTTTGTAAATAGCAGTAGTGTACGAGGCTACAGAGCTCTAAGGCTTCAAACTAAAGCTCCTGTGCTAGAGATAAGACTCAGCACAGAGAGACTCACCATGGTTGTACTGACGGCAGCTTAGAGAAATGAGAGAGAAGGGAGAGGTGGGAAAGGTGGTCGGTAACCATAGAAACTTGAGTACTCTAAGAAAAGATAAATTCTTATCCTTAACCGGCAACACAAAACAGTAATGTTGCACCAGGGAGGTGAGTGGGCCCTAAATCCAAATCAGCCCACTGTTACCCCTACTTGGCGTGCCCCCAGGGGGCGACCCCAACTGGACAAGCCCCTACCGCTAAGTGCGGGCCCCGTCAGGGAAACTAAAAGTCCAACAGTCCGGGTCAGTACAGTACGGGAAGTATATCCCAAAGAAACGAAGCCAAAAGAATAGTAAAAAGCAAGCTGGGGTCCAAACCGGTCGGGACGCATACAAAGTAAAAGGGGCAAAGGCGGGTCAGGAACGAGCCGAGGTCAGAGTCAGGAGAGCAAAACCCAAAACAGGAAACAAGGAAGTAGCAAGGGGGAAACCCCTTTTAGGAAAAGACGGGGGAAAAATTTGAGGGAGTTTAAATGGGGAAACCCCAAAGCCGCCCCAGCCGACGTTGGTGGGGCCCCGGGCCCTCCTTTTGGCCAGTGCGACACACCCCTGACTTGATTAGGAGTGAGCTGTCCTCCAAGTTTCCCAGGGCTTTCCCCTTGGGGTGTCACTGACTAAGGTTTAAACCCCTACCTTGTGCTTCACGGCAAAACGTGCGCCATGACGTTCCCCTTTTTTGGAGGGGTCACTGGACCCTTCCCTATTTTGAGTTTGTCCGGGTGAGAGTCGTGGAATTCCAAATCAGCGATTCACCGTGGATAAACCTGGCCGGGGAACCCACGACCCTCCTCCGGGCCAAAAACCCTTCCCATGGAAAAAGGTATTTTAAGAACCTTGCACTTACGGGATCAAAGGGTTGGGGGGGCTTCTATTCCAAGCCCTCTACACTAACGGAGGAGGGGGTTGAAGGTGAATCGGGATGGAATGTACCTCTTTAATAGGACTGTAAAAACGTTATGAACCCGGAGGGGGGGAGGAAAACTTAAGGTATGCACCGGGGTTAACCACTTCCCCCACATAAGGACCCAAAATCGTGAGTAATTTACCGCAAGGCCTTTTAGGCGAAGATTTTGGGTGGCAACCAAACTTTATTCCCACGCAAAAACCCCTAGAGCAAAGGCGTCTTTTGTCACTCTTTCTTTTTTGATGCTCTGGGCTTTGACCAAAATTCTTTGAACTTGGGCCCGACTGTGCACGATTTTAATGATAACATCCACCTTGGTGTCAGAGTTTGCACGGAAAAAAATGAATGCCCTTGGGGTGAAAAAACATATTTTCAGTAAAATGGTGAGGTACCAGACGACTATATTGATTATTAAGGGAAATTCAAACCAAAGGGAAGATTTTACCCCAAACACCCCGTTACAGTACATAACAACGGAGTTTTTGTGTTACCATTTGATTTACCCTCTCAGTCTGCCCATTAGTCTTGGGGGGAAGGCAGGGGAAAAAGGAAGGGGGGGATACCCAGACCCCTTTAAAAAGGGGTCTCCAAAAAAAGAGAAAAAAATTGAAACCCCTTTCTGTCAGAACCCATTCTCTGGTAAACCTGCAATTTGACAATTTTTTGATGAAAAATTCAGCAAGTTTTTTGGGGGACGGAAAACCCCCTTAGCGGGAAAAAGATGGCACATCTTCTGAAACGATAAATACACTCAAATAACTGACTTACCCCTGAGGTAGGAAGTCGTCATGAAATACATGGAAATATGAGTCAGATTTTCAGGTATGGTAGAGGGCAAAGTCGCTAGGAGGACGAGTTCTGGAACCTTGCCGAGCACAGACTTGCAAGATGCCACAGCCTCAACATCACGAGACAATGACGCACCAGTAAATTCGAGAAATCACCTCTTTGTGCCAGACACCCCAGGATGTCCAGATAAAACAGAATCATGAAATTCTTTTAATAATCGTACCCGGGAAAGCTGAGTGGGGACAAAGACCTTTGAAACAGGACAATTGGCAGGTCTCATATCCTGGGGGTCTTAATTCCGGGGCTAAATCAGGGGAAATAACCGAGGAAAAACAGTCTCCTTGGGCAATATAGGTCCCCGGATCCTTGTATTGCCCAGTATGACAGTGAGACATCTGTCAAACACACTGTTGCCCCAACTTGGTTAATTCTCCTGAAATCCAGTCAAACCCGGGTTATGTTTCTGAAGCCAGGGCACCCCCAAAACCCATCAGCGGGCAGCCCTCCTGATAAATAGAATACATTTCTCAGTATGTATGGATCCTACCACCATCTCAAGCTCAGGAGTACAATGTTGGATTGTGCCCTTTGCCCACGGATTTAGAGTGGGATTGCCACCAACCCGCAGGGATTTCAGAGAGAGGCCTCCAAGGTAGACCCAGACGTTTGGCGAAGGAGCGTTTACAAAATTGGAAGCTGACTCAGAATCCACAAAAGCATTCCCAGAACCAGACAGAGACAAATATGAGATCTTAACTGGGAGCAGCAACTTTTTGGATACATGAGGAAATACCTGCTCGCCCAGGTGATCTTCCTGCAAATCACCTTTGCGCTGGAGTTTTTCTGGCCTGGTCTTCCGTTTGGAGCACTCCCAAATGCCGTGTCCATCTTTGCCACAGTAGAAGCACAACCCCTGAGTGCGACGGGTAGTCCTACGGTCACTAGCAGAAGTCGGGGAAGAAGCCCCCACTTGCATGGGCTCCTCTGGGTTTAAATCGGAAACAACGGGTGTAGAGTTGACCATGGTGTGGACCACCGGAAGAGGAGCCTTTTAACGACATCTCTCACTAAAACGTCTGTCCAGACGAACGGCTAATGCCATAGCCTCATCTAAAGTACCAGGGGTAGGATAAGCCACCAATAAATCCTTCACATGGTCAGCTAACCCTAGTCTAAATTGACATCTAAGAGCTGGATCGTTCCCCCCAGCGGAACACTCCAGCGGCGAAATTCGGAGCAATACTCCTCCACAGTCCTTTTACCCTGCCGAGGTCAGAGATCAGGAGAGCAAATATCAACAGGAAACACAGGAAGTAGCAAGGGGAAACCTTTCTCAGGCAAAGACGGAGAGAAGTGAGGGAGTTTAAATGAGGAACCCAGAGCCCGCCCCAGCAGACGATTGGTGCGACCTTTGGGACCTCCTATTGGCCAGTGCGACACACCCTCTGACTTGATTAGGAGCTGAGCTGTCACTCCTAAGCTCATCAGCCCTGCATCTCTCTGGGTGTGTCGACTGACTAGAGGGATTAACCCCTACCGTGCCTTGCTGCTTCACGGCGGAAACCTGCGCCGTGACAAATGTATTTGGTAACACCCTTTATTTACCTTTCCCTATATGTTAAAACCTAATCATTGTGGTGAGAAAACCCTTTTAAACGCCATGGCTGCACTGTCCCTTTTATGTAAATGGTTAAATAGCTGGGACTGATGTTACCCTTTTCCTGGTCACTGATAGTGGGTGCCAACTAGATTAACAGCCTGCACCATTTGTTTATGGGTTACACTCAGCTCTTGACCCTGCTCCAGAAAACCAGCCTGATATGATAAATTATAGTTAGTTGCATGATATGTTGGGATTGGGTTAAATATGTAGAAATATTTTTATCAAAATGATTAATGACAGGGCAGCCCCACAGAAGTGATATAGGCTTGCATATAGTGCTGAACACTATCCATAGTGGGGAAAAAGGACCATCTTATAACCACTAGTGGCTGGCAGGTAAGATTAATAACTGATTTGAGACTTATTGCCTAAAGTCTGGTGGATGGTTACATTTTAAATGCATGTTCCAAGGCAGTTGAGATGGTGATGTATGATATTTCTGGGGTACCTATATGCAATTGTGTAAGTTTAAGTTTAGGAGGCTAAAGTCTTTAAGACCATATTAAGAAGTATATAGAGCAGTTTAACCTTTTAAGCCGAACGTCTGAAAAGTACGTAATGCCAACATAGGATGTAGTGGTACATCCTAGCGGGAAGTGCGTTCCAGCAAATGGACGTACCGGTACGTCCTGCAGGTCGTTTGGGCTCACAAGCGAGCCCTGCATGATTAGGACATGGGACTAGTGGTATATTACAGCTCCAGCCGTGAGTGATTGACCTTAAGATGTCACGATAGCCACAGCTAAGTCACATACAGAAGTGTCAAGTTGGAAAATTAAGGAAAATACATCAGAAGTCTGTTTCATCATTATATTCTTATTAAGCTCATCAGATAGTTTGTTAAACTGCTTTTACTGCTATACATCCTTATCGAACTATCAGATATCTCTCACACAGCTTTCCTTGAGACAGATGCATTGCCTGTTAGAAGCAAGAAAGTCAAGGCCTTCCTCCTCCCCCCAGATGATACAGAGGAGAGCTTCGGAATGTATCATATCAGCTAATGCTTCATACGTACATGCAAATTATAACTTGTCTCTTAGCGACCACCAATTAACCAATCATGTGGTGATAGAATAGTCATGTGATTAAAAAGTTCTATTGGAATGTAATTTACTGTGATTAAACTTCAGATTACATGTCCGAAACGGAAGGTGTCGGTCATATTTCTCGAGCTCCGGCTGCCGGCAGCAATAATAATAATATAATTCGGAGGAGGCATTTAATTGGATAAGGAGTGGATAAAAGATAGATTCCACACCTGATTTAATCATCCTGACTGAAGGAGTGAGCTCCTTCTGCCTGCAATCGGTGCAGCAGCAGTGCTTTACTAAAGCATCCGAGCTGTCTGTGACGTCACCATGCCCACAATGCATTGTGGGGAAATCCCCAAGCATGGTGACTGACATTGCCAAAACAACCCAGCTTTAGGGGCGGTTTTTCATTTTTGTACTGATCCTATTTTACCCAGTGTCTGAAAACAAAACCCCCTACGGGGGAAAAGTGAAAAGAAAGGTGAAAAAAAAACCCCACAAACACGAAAAAGAAAATATAAAAAAAAACGTACACCCCCCTTTTCCCCTTTAAAAAATGCCATTTGCCCCAAAAAAAAACAAAAATAATCTTTTTTTTGCTATTGCATTTTAAATTTAAACCGCAGGGGAACGCCGGTAAATGAAATAAAAAGGGGAAAAAAAAACCCCATATAAACCCAAAGGGGTCCCCCAAAAAAAAAATGTCAGTTCCCCCCTTTCGGAAAAGGCCCTTCCCACTGCTCTGTATTTTGGAAAAAAAAAAAAAAAAAAAAAAAAAAAAAAAAAAAAAAAAAGTTTTGGGGGCCTTTGGTCAAAAATTTTAGCGATGCATAAAAAATTTTTTTTCCCCAATAAAAACATTTTTTTTTAAATTTTTTTTTTTTGCGCTTCAACTTTAAAAAAACTTTTATAAAAGGGGTTTATTGCCATAATTTTTTTCGCCCCAAAGGGAGTAAAAATTTAACTTGTCACTTTCTCCCACAGTGGCTTTGTTAAAAAAAAAAAAAAAAAAAAAAACCACAAACTAAGATTTCAGAAATTTTTTTACTCTCCCTTCCCCCAAAAAATTAATTTAAAACCAAATCAAAATCTTTTTCCTTATCCCCCCAAAATGATCCCCAATAAAAAAACTTAAACTTTTTTTCCCCCCCAAAAAACCAAGCCCCTACAAAATTTTTCGTAACAGAAAATTTAAAAAATATTAAAACATAAAAAAATAAAAATTTTGGGTTTTGGGCTGTTTAATTTTTGCCCCCACTGAAAAATTTTTTGCATGTCGTTTAAACCACACGGGTGATGCTAAAAAAATTAAAATACACCCAGGATTGGGGTTTGTCAAAAACGTCAAAAAACCTTAATAAAGAGTGATCAAAGCGTCATGTGCACCCCATAATGGTACCAAGAAAAACGTCAACGCATCCCGCAAAAAGCAAGCCAATAACTAGCTCCGGGGGGAAAAGAAAAATAAAAAAATTTAATGGCTAACAGATTTAGGGATGGACATAAAAAATCCAATTTTTTTTAAAAATTGCATTTCTATTGGAAAAAATTTAAAAAAACATAAAAACCTATAAAAAAATTTTTATATCTTTGTAATTAAAACAGCCCCCAAAACTTAAAGTTTTTATTTTTTCCCGCTTGATAGCCCCCTTGAAAAAACTGAAGCCCCAAAAAAAAAAAAGGCAAAAAAAAAATTTTTAAAGACCCAATTCTAAAAAGAAAAACATATGGAACCCGTGCGCCCATAATGCACAAAACCCCCCTTTGGTTTAAAGATCCACCCAGGGGTGTTTTAACCCAAAAGGGGGGAACTTCGGGAAAGTTTTTCCCCTTTTCCCTGGTTAATTTTGGGGGCTTTGAAAATTTGAGAATGCCCCCACCAAAATCTAATTTTCCAAAAGGAAAAAATTGGGTTTTCCCTTCCTTGTATCCCCGGGCCATGCACGAAAAAGGGCAGTTTAACCCCCATACAAGAATTGGGGGAACTTGCGCCCATTGTGAAAAACAAAAATTTTAGGGTGTTTTTTTCTTTTTCCCCAAATTTTAAAAAAAATTTTCGCAAAAAATTGTTTTTTGGGTTGGAAAACTTTTTTTTTTTCTTTTTCACAGCCAAACGCTAAAAAAATGTTTGAAAAATCTGGGGGTGTCAATTACCAACTACTTTTACGGATATTTCCCTTTAAAGGGTTAGTTTCCAATATGGGGTCTTTTTAGGGTTTTTTTGGCATTAGGTGTCGACAAACCTGAATTTGGCACCAAAGGGTAAAACCCAATTAAAAATTTGAACCCCCAAAGCCCAAGTAGGTACCCCCAACTTTTTGGGGCTTTGGGGGTTGAGCCCAAATTTGGCCCCCAGTAAGGGCCACTTTTGGGATATCTTTTGAACACGGCAGAATCTGGGGGAATCAATTTTTAATTTGCTTTTTCCCCTTTGGTTCAAAAATCAGTGTTGAGTGAAGGGTTTCCCGAGAAAATTTTAAGTTCGAGTTGAATTTTTGCGATTTTTTTTGAACGTAAAACTAAACCCCAAGTTTTTTAATTTGTTTAAAAAAAACCCTTTTCGCGTTCGAAAAATTTGGTTTTAACACGCCCTTTTTTAAGTTTTCGTTTTTTCTGCTTCCAGCTTTTTGGGGGCCCCTTTCCAATAAGTGCACAGCACAAAGGAGTGAAAAAAAACAAAAATGACTGAGTGTGTAAAAGACCCTCTTTGGGGCTGCTAAAATAACTTTGCCCTTGTTAAAATGTAGTCACTGTTTTTTTCTGTTGAAGGGCCATTTGGGTTTTTAATTCTGTACTAAACCAACTGCTCTAATGTTGCATTGCAGGCAGGCACCCCTTTTTTCTAAAGGGGGGGATATTTTAGACAGGAAAGCGAAGTTAGATTAGTTTGGGGGGGGGGGACAGCAAGCTTGGGGGAAAACACAGAAATTTAGTTGGGGGGTTTTTTGTATATTCGGGCTCCCTTTTTTCCCCATCTTATTCTGGGGCCCCAAAATTTAAAATTTCTCCGTTTTGGGGTCCAGCTATTCCCAAAAGCCCACCATCAAAAATTTCTGCAAAAGAAAGAAACCCGTTTTCAACATGGCTTTTGTAAGAAAATTTTGGTTTGGGTTCCCAAAAGTTCATTTTTCCATTTTTGGGGAGGAACGTCTAGGCGAAAAACCCCAAATTAGCAAATCCCCAATAAAAAACCCAAACAAAATTTCAAAATTTTTTTTGCTTCTGCAAAATTTATTGGGGCAGAAGAAAACTTTTTTTTTTCCCGTGTTTTGAAACAGAGTTTTTCCATAAGAAAACCGTTAACAAATCCCCCATAAAAAAGATCTTTTAAAATTACCGGGTTGGCCTTGAAAATATTTTTGGGGCCCCAAAAAGTTTATTTTTGTGTTTTTTGGGTAAAGCTTTGCAGAAGACACCATTAGCAAATCCCTATAGAAAAATTTCTTTTCCCAATTTACGGTTGTTTGTTCCCAAATTTTGGGAAAGCAGAAAATTTCATTTTTTCAATTTTTGGGGCAAGAGTTTTTTGTTTAAAACAGCCCCTTTTAAAATCTCCCATAGAAAGAAAGGGGTTTTTAAAAAATTGCGGGTTTTTTTGCTGAAAATTATTCTGATTGAAGAAAAAAATTTTTTGCAGTTTTTGGGGGTTTAAAGTAATTCTTAAAGTACCGCAAAAATTTTCTCCTAACAAAAAAATGTATTTTTAAAATTTTGTTGGTTGCTGAAAAGGATATTTGAGTGGAGAAATTTTTTTTTGACAGTTTTTGGGGGGGGGAAAATTACCTTTTCAAATAAACCGGTGTTTTTTGTCATACAAATATATATCCAGGAAATAGTTTTTCGCTTTTTTGCAAAATCTTACCAAGGGCAAAAAGTGTAATTTTGCCAGATTTTAAGACCAAAAACGCTAAAAATATACCAGGGCTTTCCCTGGCTCCACATATTCAGGGGGGGAAAAAAAGGGAAATTTTAGTCACCCCCAATTGTGAAACGTTCTCCCACTTAAAGAGATGAAGAGGCCTGAAATTTTGACATCATGGGAAACCCTTTCAACTTTTAAGAGACAAAATGGAAAAAACAAAATCCCATTGTTGATTTGGGGAAAAAATTTATTTGCATTTGCAAATTAAAGGTTTGGAAAAAAAGTATTTTTGGGCCCAAAACAAAAGCTTTATCTCTTTTTTTTGTTATATATCCTTTGTTGATCTTCCCATAGGGGAGTTTGTAGTGGACTGCTTGAGGTTTGTGGCAAATGGTAACTGGCAGGAGCCCCATTTTCACTTTTTGCATCAGGCCTTAAGGAAATTTTTAATTACGCCTTTGCTTTCAAGCTTTGTACTTTTATATCTTGGTGGCCCGCAAAACCCTCCCAATGGGGAAAATGGAGGGTTGTTAAATTAAAATTTAGGGCCCATCTTCTTTTGGGAATGAAATTTTTTCCCAAAATGATTTTGCAAGAGAAAGAGGGCCCACAATTTAAATTCTGTGGGACTTCCCGCCACCAAAAGGGATGGCAATCAAATGAGCCTTTTAAAAGGGTCCCCTAGGGAAATTTTGGAGTTCTCTATTTAGGGCCAATGTTGGGGTTCAGGAAAAATTCCATAAAAGAAAAAATTTTTGGGGGGCTAGTATGGAAGCATATTGTTTTGCAGGAGGTTTTTTTACGGAGAAAGGGCCCCCATGAAAAACTCTTTTGATACAGGGATTGTTTCATTTAAAACTAGGTCGTTTTTTGGGGGCCCCAAATTTAAATTTTCAACATTTGGTTTTTGAAGTTTAGTGAGAAAAAGGAAATGGGAAATTTTAAAAAAGGTAAGGGTCTTGAGAATTTTAAAAAAATTTTGGGAGAAGTAGGGGTCTTAGTTAAATTAAAACCCAGCTAACCCCGGAAAAGGGGAAAATTTGGTTTTAAATTATTTTTAAATTTTTTTCTGGATTGAAAACAGATATCCTCCAATTTTTTTCTATGGTTGGGGGTTTTAAAGTTTGGGGATATTTTTTAACCTAGATAGGGGGGCAAAAGAGGTTTTTCCCCAAAAAAAAATTAATGTTGGGGAGTTGAGTTTTTTAAAGGGAAAATACAAATTTAAAAGGGAGAAGTATTTTTTTGTTTTAAAATTTTTAGTATGAAATTTTGGCATAACGTTCCCCAAAGGGGGAAAATAATGCAGGGAAAGGATTTAAAAGGCTGTTGGCACATAATTAAAAAAACACTTTCATTTAAAAGGGTAACCCAAAGGGTATTTTTTTTTTTATGGGGTTTCCCCCTTTAAATTTTAAAAAGGATTTCCGTTCTGCTAAAGGCTCAGCGCACAAAACTTTTTAAACAAGGGGGACCGGGCACCCTTTTCTTTTTTCCATTGGGAAAATGGGGAAACTTTCGAGAGAAATCCAACCCAGTTGACCCCGGCAGAGGGAACCCAAATATATGGGCATTAAGGAATTAAAAAAAGGGGCCAAAAAAAGGGCCCAAAAAAAATAAATTTTTTCTTCAAAAAAACAAACCCAAAAAATCCTGTTTAAAATGCTTTTTCTCCGTTCCCATTTACTAAGGGGCAAGGGGACTTTTGTGAATTTTGCAATTTGCAAGAAATCCCAAAAAAAAGCCCTAAATCCCTCTCTTTGTCTGTCGCCTTTTATGAACCCCCCCTGGTCTTTGCTTTAAACAGGGGGTTTAAGGATATCATTTAGTCTGTTCGCAAAGGGGTTTTTTAAATATATTTTGATTATCGAAAATTGAGTATGAAATTGGTCTGTAGTTTTAACTAAGTTTCCCTTGAAATTTTCCCCGGGTTAGGGATAGTAGAGATTTTGGGTTTCACAAAGGAAAAACTTTCCGGTAGTGGGGCCTTTTGGGTTTTTGATGGGTTTTTAAAGAGACGGGGCATGTGGGTTTTTAGATGGGCGAGAAAGTTTTTAAAAAACTCATTAAAAAGGCCCTTGGGCCAGGGTTTGTTACATTTTAAAAATTTGATGGTCCCTCAATTTCTGGGGGTGATATAAAGGGGATTAAGGGAATAAGGGGATATTTTTGGGCAAGGAGGGGGTGATTTTTCATTTTAAAAATTTGTTTAATATCCCTTTCCCTTTTTCACTGCGGGAAAGTTCTTGTCTGAAAATAAAATTGTATTGGGTCTAAAAGGATGTTGCAAATGCTTTTGAAATTTTTTTGGGGACGTATATTTTTGTGTTATTAGGGGAAGTAAATATTTTTAATTCTGTTTTAATGGTTTTTGGGTTTGTTTTGATCCCTTTTTGGGTTGGGATCTGCCCGGGTTTTATCACCCTTTTAAAAAAAAAATTTTAACGCAAACAATTTATTGGGTTCTCATTAAAGTTGTAGATGCAATGTGCCAAATTTCCTTAGAGGGGGGCAAGTTCTTCCCTCATGTTTTTTGGGGAAAGGGTTCCCGCTGGCAGGGGGTTAGTTTAAAAGTGGGGTGCATCCTGAGGGGGGCCCAAAAAAATTTTGACACATAAGAAAACACCAGTATTGCAAAAGGGAAAAATGGCAAATTGGGAGGGGTGCCAAAAGGGCAGTACGGGCAGTACTTCCCGTCTGGGGCCCTAATTAAAAAAGGGGTCCACTGATTTTGTTTAAAAAATAGGGAAATATTAATGGGGGGGGGCCCTTTTTTGATTTTTGGGGGAAAGGGGCCCTAAAATTTGGGTTTAAAAAAAGGCACAAGAAATTGGGAAATTAAAACCTTCCGCAGGTGGGGGTTTGATTAGCGGCAGTCCCTTGGTGGGAAAGAAAACATGCCAATGGGAACATTGAGGTTCCGGGTTTAACAAGATTGGCGGCAGAAACCCTTGGTGGGAGGAGAAAAATGCCAAATGGGGAACAAGGGGGATCCCGGGTTTAACAAGATTAAAACGGCAGTACCATTGGGGCAGCGAGAACATAACCCTTCCAAGGGGAGGAGCTTATAAGGGAAAAGAACCCGTAATTACCATCCGAAGATCAACTTCATATGTGGAACAAATTAAATAAAAAAAATGTGCCTTTTTAAAAGTTTATAGAAAAAAATTTAGAGGGTAAAAAACTTTCATTTCCCCTTTTAATGGCTAACTGAAAAGATGGGGACAGCTTGCAAGCAGGGGGGTAGCTATAGGAAATGCCCCTGGGCTACTTACAAAAGGCATTAAACCCTTGGTGGAAGCGAGAACAGGCATGGGGAACAAACGAGGTTCCAGTTCCACAACATTAGGCAATGGGGAACCGGAGGTTCCGGTTTTTCCCCAGATTTGGCCCAAAAAGGGGAAAAGCGAGGTTTGGGTTTCCACAAGATTTGGCAAAGAAGAACAACGAGGTTCCCGGGTTTCCCAATATTTGGGAAAAGGGGGGAAAAGGGGAGGTTTTCGTTTTCCCCCCAAGATTTTTGGGAATGGGGGAAAAGCAAAGGGTTTTTGGTTCAAAAAGATTATGGGGAATGGGGAACCCGCAAGGTTCCGTTCAACCCAAAAATTTTGCAGGGAGGGACATTTTGGGGGCAGCGAGAACATGGCCGGGGGGGGGGAAAACCCCAACCCAAATGGGGGGGGAAACCCGTAATTACCCTCGTATTTGTAAAAAATGGACACGTGGAAAAAATTTTAGTTAAGAAAAATTTGGGCCCCCAAAAGTGACAGAAAAAAAATTTAGAGACAAAATACTAAATTTCCATTCCCAAAGGCTAACTGAAAAGAAAGACCCGCAGCTGTGCTAAGGGTGTTCCAAGATAATTTCCCGGCTTTCGGGGGAGGGTAAAACTTCTTTTGGGGGTTTTCAAGCAAGTTCAGGGGCCAATCATCCGGTTTTGGGCACCCCAAATTGAATGGGTCCAAAGGGGAAGTCCAAAAACATTCTTTTAGAGCCCAGGGAGTTCCCTAGCCCCGGCTTTAAAAGGGGGTCTCTTTTGTGCTGAATGTACTCCCCGCATTGAGGTGTTCGCAAGTGGTTAAAAAAACAATTTTCCAAATGTTTACCCAAACGAGTTTCTGCCCCAGTCTGCTGCTAAACTGCTAATGCCGTTTTTGCTGCCCCCGTGTTGCTGAAGTTTTTTCCACCCTGACATTAGAATGGAAGGAAGAACGCAAAAAAATTCTCGAGTTTTGGGCAAAAAAAACACGGGGGTTTAAAAAACCTGCATTCTACTGCAATTCCTGTGGGTGGAAGGAAATTGCTCACTTTTTTTCTTGTAAAAGGGATTAAGGAGCCCCCCAGGAAATTAAAGACAGCTTCACATTTTTTTAAAAAAAACCCTTTTAACCCCCATCATTGCAAAATTTTTCAACAGAATAAATTTTCAATACAAACTGTGAGATTTGTTTAAATAAAAACCCCCCAAAACCCTAGCTAGAATTAAGAATTAAAAGGCTTTTTTTGGGCCACATCTTTTTAAATATAAGGTTTAAAAAGGTTTAAAAACCCCCTTTTAATTGAATGAAGAATATCAAAAACGAGTTAAAAACCAGTTTAAATTTTGAAATTTAACATTTTCTGATATATGATTAAATTTTTCATGTTCAATGTGTTTTTTTGTTTTTTTAATGAATCTGACATTCTAAAAAAATAATGACATTGCTATTTCTTTTTTTTTTATGTTTTATGACTTGGCATTTTGTTGCTGTTCTTTTTCTTTTCTTTTGCTTTTAAAAAGTTAAATTTTTTTAGGGACCATTCCCTTTTTTTTGAAAAAGAAAAAAAATTTAACCCGAACATCATCTCCCCTTTTACTTTAACGGGGGTTTTTTAAATTTTGAGTTCGAGTTTGACTCGAACTTTTGAACGAACTTTTTCCCAAATTTTTGAGATTCGACTCGAACTCCAATTTTTTACTGTTCGCCATCCTAGTCACATCTTTTCCGTGTTCCGTGAAAAAATAAAAAAAAAAAGAAAATCTGCAAAAAAATTTAAATTTTTAAAATTTCCCCTCCACTTTGTTTTAATTTTCTGTGAAATACCTAAATGGTTGCAAACTCCTAAACATTTTTAAAAATATTTTAAAAGGGGTTTAGTTTCTTGATGAGTAATTTTTTGGGGGTTTTAAACATACGGCCCTCACAGTCAGTCAACGGCTTTAGAAAGAAAAGGCAAAAAATTTAAGAAAAAAAGTGTGAGCTGAAGTGTATTTTTATCGTAACATTTAAATAACAAAAAAATTTTTTGAAAACTTTTTTTACTTTTTTTGGGATTGTGAAATAAAAATTTTAAAAAAATTTTTTACCCCTTTGTGTTCAGCGTACAGATTAAAAAAATTTTTACTTAAATATGTCGAAATTTGAATAAATGTGAAATCCAATTATGGACCTTTTATTTGTAAAATGGCAAAGGTGGCTAAATTTTTAATACTAATTTATTTGTTCTTTTACTTTAGTACTTAGTCCCCTTAAGGTACATAACCACTAAGGGAACACGATACTTATATACCAGCGGTCCACAAAACCTTTTTTCCACAAGGATCCAGTTTTATAGACAGTTTTTCCACGGCCCTGTGTGGGCAGGGTTATCATTAGCAGCGATTATTGGGGGTGTGGGTATGGAGAGGGTTGGAGGTTTAGAATCACACACACAAAAAAACACAATAAAGTGTATACTGTGTCAGTTATTGGTATAGTATGAGGTAGCCAGTGTCACGGTCCGTGCCACGTTCCTGTCCTTACGCTGCGGCCCCCTCCTGCGAACCGAGTCGTACCTTGTTCCTATCAAATCTGTTTCCTGTTGCAGTGTCGCTGTAGCGTCCTGTAGCCTTGCTTACCCCCTGTGATTGCTGCTCTCCATTTGGCTGCTGCCCTGTTTCCCTTCCTATAGGGGCGGCGGCCACATTTCCCTTCCTTTTTCCCCCACATTGTGCAGCGGGGTTTGGGGCTTCCTCCCAACCCCCTTCCCCCTGGGGGTTAAACCCTGCTTCCCCTCACCTCCTGCCTGATCCTTTTTGTTGTTTTTGTTTTTTTATGTTGTTTTTGGGTGTAGTCTGTTGCTGTGTTTTTTTTTGGTTTGTTGCACCCCCGGTGTGCCCATGTGGTCCTTTGTGTCTCTTCTGTGTCTTTGTGAGTTTCCTTCCTTTGTTCCTGCCCGTGTTCCTGCCCTGGTCTGCCTTGGTTTCTTGCCTGAGTTTAGCTTACGTCTCCCCTTATGTTCTTGGTGTCTTCAGTCTGTCTATTTATTTTTCCCTTATCCTTTTGCTTTCCCCCCTTTTGGCTTTGTTTTGTCCTGTCTTTGTTTGTACCTGACATTTTTTACTTCTGTCTGTTTGTTCTGCCCCTTTCCTGTTGGTGCCTAGCTTTGGCACTTTGGCCCTTTCGGTCACTGCCCCCTTGGGGGACTGTCGGGAGGGCCCCTGGTGGTGTGGGGTCAGTCAACCTTCCCACAAAGGCTTGTGAAGATACCTTGCCCAAGGGCCATTTGGTTACGTCCCCTCGGGCAACCCCGGCAGTGGTCCGGGGGCCACACCCCGTTTTCCCCCCAATCCGTTAAGTAGGATCAGGGCCAGGACTCCCGCTGAATTTTTCCCCTTGTTTTTTGGTCCATTGCAGGCTTGTTTCTGGCTGTGTTTTTTATGTGTGTGGGAGTGTTTTTTTTTTTTTGGCAGGTCTTTTGGGTTTGGGAGTGTGGAAAACCCCTTCTGAGTCCCGTGGTTTTCGGTCTCGCCCTAGTTTCTGAGTCCCCGTGGTTTCGGTCTCCCCCTGACCTTTGAGTCCCCGGGCTTCGGTCTCGCCCGGGCTTCGAGCCCCCCGTGGCTTAGGGTCCGCCCTGAGCTTCTGAGTCCCTGGTTTTACGGTCTCGCCCTGACCCCTTCTGATCCCCTTTGGCTTACGGCTGCCCTCCCCTTTGAGCCCCTGGCTTACGGTCTCCCCTGAGCCTTCTGAGTCCCCGTGGCTTACGGTCTCCCCCTGAGCCTTCTGAGTCCCCCGTGGTTACGGTCTCGCCCTGAGCCTTCTGAGTCCCCGTGGCTTACGGTCTCCCCCTGACCCTTCGATCCCCGTGGCTTAGGGTTCGCCCCTGAGTTTCGACCCCCGGGCTTACGGTCTCGCCCTGGGTTCCCCCCCCCTTTGCCCTATGCCCCGTTTTTTCCCTCCTGTGCCCTCCTTTTCCTAGGTATTCCCTTTACGGGTATGCAGCTGTAGTTGGTTTTGGGGTCCCCCCCGGATTTTTCGGCCCCCCAGCCTGGGGGGAATTTCCATTTTGTGGTTTTTGGGGGAAAAGGGGGGGGTTTTAAGGAGGGGGGTACTGTCAAGTCCCCTGCAGTTCCGTCCTTACGCGGGCCTCTGCTGCGAAACCCCAGTGTACCTATGTTCCTATCACAGATCTGTTTTCTGTTGCATGTCGCTGTGAGCGCTCCCGTAGCCTCGCTTACTCACCCGTGATTCTGCTCCCCCACTTGGTGCTGCCCGATTCCGCTCTATAGGGGCGGCGGCACATCTTTTCCCCCCTTTATTCCCCCCAAGTGTGCACAGGGGTTGGGCTTCCCCTGCCCAAAACCCCCTTACCTGGGGTTTATAAGCTGCTTCTCCTCACACTCCCTGCCTATCCTTGTTGTTTTTGTTGTTGTTTTTGTTGTCTCTTGGTGTGTCTGTTTTCTTGTTTTTTGATTTTGGTTTGTTAGCACCGGTGGGGCCCATGTGGTCTCTTTTTTCTCTGTCTGTGTCTTTGTGAGTTCCTTCCTTGTTCTTGCCCTGTTCCTGCCTGGTTTTATGCCTTGGTTTCTTGGGCCCGAGTTTGCTTACTCTTGCTTATGTTTTGGTGTCTTCAGTCTGTTATTTATTTTTCCCTTTACCTTTTGCTTATCCCCTGTTTGCACTGTTTTGTCCTGTCTTTGTTTGTACCGCACAATTTACTTCTAGTCTGCTTTTTCTTGTCCCCTTATCCTGTTGGTGCCTAGCATTGGCACTTCTGGCCCGTTCGGGCGCTGCCACTGCGGGGAGCTCTGGGAGGGGCCTGGTGGCGTTGGGGTCAGTCAACCTTACCATCAAAGGCTCTGTGAAGATTTCCTTTCCCCAAAGGCCATTGGGTTCGTCCCCTCGGGGCAAGCCCGGGAGTGGGCCGGGGTCCACCACCCGCTTTCCCCGCTCATCCGTTACAGCCAGTATTATATAATTGCAGACCGATTGTCAGCTCTGTGGGTCAGTATTGGGTCAGTATTTAGCCTGAAGGGAGCAACATTCTGCAGCTAACAGTCTGATTCCCTAGGTTTGTGACCCCATCCTGAGAGACACTCTGTTAGAGATTGTTTGAGTGACAGAGGACTAGCCACTCAGGACAGGGGGCATCGCAACGGGCAATGGATGGGCCCGGCGACCGCACCAATCAGCTACAAAGGGCGGTGTCCAGGAACCACATTTAAAAACCCCCGGCAAACGAAGGGGGCCCCCTGTGATATTTTCCCGGTGCCCATACTTACCTGTGCTTTATTGTTTGCTTTTTTTTTCCCGTATCAGCCTCTGTTGTTATTGGACCTTGGCTTTTTTTTCTAATATTGTACTTTGCTCCTGACAGTGATCAGACCTTTGGCGTGTTTCCCGGTTTCTCTTTAGTCTTCCATTTTGTGGCCTTATGTTACTGTACTGTTACCGACCCGGACTGTTTGATTATCCTTTCACCTGACGGCCTGACACTTCAAGTAAAGTCCAAGTCCAGGCAAAGCCTGGGTTTATTTAAGTGGCAGCAAAAAGAAAAAGACCCGCCTTTTCTTTCGGAAAAGCATAAAAACAAAAACTTTCCGGCTGGCTCTATCTAAGACGTAGCAACCTAACTATTTTAGGGGAATGTGAGTTACCCTGGGGGATTTTCCCAAAAAAAAAGTAACGTATGCTACTTACACCATGACTTTAGAATTACACCAGCAGCCATCACAGACCTGCAGGCCCAGCCTGTAGGATGCTTTCACACAGAGCAGTTTTGGTGCAGTTTTAACTGTGAGTAATCAATTAGTGTGTTGGTAATCCACAAGACTTCAAACACAGTAATTGATTCCTTACTTGAAACACCTTTCTGAACAATTTAGAAAAAATGTATTTTAAAACTGAACCAAAAAACTGTGCTTGTGAAAGCACCTTATTTCGAAAGCAGCCCACCTGGTCATGGGGGGGCCTCCCCCCAAATCACTTGACACCCCGGGAAAAACCCCCAGAAAAGTGGATTGGACCACTGAACTAAACATGTCAGTAATACTGCCACAAGAATGTGTTAGGGTGCCCTGCGACCCCTGTGGGTCGAGGCACACCCCAACGCCGCGACCCTCCTGCGGGGGCCGGTCCCGGGGCCCCGATGTGGGGCCGGGGACACCCCAGCGTGCCCACGGGAAACACTTACCGCCACGCCCCTGGTCCCGTCCTGGCCCGCTCCTGCGCCGCCGGGTGCACCGCGCCCTTA
Source organism: Phyllomedusa bahiana (assembly GCA_025379985.1). Classification (NCBI taxonomy): domain Eukaryota; kingdom Metazoa; phylum Chordata; class Amphibia; order Anura; family Hylidae; genus Phyllomedusa; species Phyllomedusa bahiana. Next base: position 275,900 of record JAODAL010000683.1, read on the forward strand.
GTGCGCGCGCGCGGCACTGCGGGAATTTAAAAGGGCAGTGCCCGTGTTTTTTTTCACCGGCACGGCCCCTATTTACCCTGCCTCTTCCCCACCCTTTTTGCCGAATCTTTTAGTGCCTTGGGCCTGGAGGAAGCGTTCCAAATTTTCTTGTTCGTTTTCTGGGTACCTTCCTTCTGCCTCCCCCCCTTGCCACAAAACCCTTGCCGCCTGTCCTGCCCTTCGCCTGTCCCCGACTAGACCCGCTTCACGATTTTGTACCACGCAAACCCCCGGTCCCCACCGAAAGAAGTCCCCGGGGGGGTGCGACCTTTTAGAAACCGCCGCAGCAAGTCCATCCCGCTTTGCGGGGGGCTCTGGGAAAACCGGCCACTTAGCTCCGTTCCCGGGGTGGTTTACTCATCGTTGTGGGGGGTTCCTGGATCCCTACCAACCCGTAAAAGTTCGTTGGGCCCAGGATCCCCCAAGGGCCTTACCGAGCGTCTCCGACCTCACTACCATCGTGGCTCAGCAATCAAAGCAGTCGCCAGAAAAAGCGCAACAGCAAACCCAAAATGACTATTTTGATGCGCGCAGTTTTCCCCCGGGGAATCCGCTGGCCCTAAACTCGTTTCCCATCCCGACGAATTTTTGGGGGGACTCAAAGGCCCTGGGGGGGTTACCCCCCCAGGGGTGCCCCCCCAGGGGAAAATTTTGGGCGGGTCAGTTCCCCCCGAGAGGCCCAAAGGTGGCCTTCGTGGTCAGTCTCCTATCCAAAACCCCTGGCCTGGGCGAGCCCTTTGGGACCGGGGCGATCCTATCCAGGGGGATTGGCGACATTCTTGCAGGAGTTCCCGGGGAGTCTTCGGGGAGCCGCCCGCGCCCGTCTGCTGAAACCCTTTATAAAACCTACGGGGGGAACTCCTCGTTGGCGACTACGCCGTGAATTTCGCCCCTTTTACCTCTAAATTGGCGGGGAAATGAGCTGCTTTGTGCGCCAGTTCAAAAAGGGCCCTCCGGGGCCAGTCAAAGGATGCCCTCCCCACCCGGATCCCACGTCATTAAGTGAGCTATCCATTGGCAAACCGCTAACACCCTTTTCTCGGAGAGAGGGGAGGAGCTCCCCCGGGAAAACACGACCCAGTCAAACACGTCGGCTCCCCCGTTTGGCCAGTGTTTTCGTCCCCGCTGCCTCCCCCCCAGCACCCTTGGAAGAGGCCATGCAAGTGACGTACCCCCTGTCCCCGCAAGGTTCCCCGACGGCGTGAGGAGAGGTTGTGTCCTATGCGGCGCCCCAACATTTCCCCGTGGGGGTTTCCCCCAAACTTTTTTGGGCAACGTGGGAAAAACCCGCACCTAGGATTGTGGGAGAGGCGTCCCTAGGTGTGGAAACCCTCCCCAGGCTCTGCTGCCAGCTCGGGTTACGTCCAATTCCGGACCTTTCCCGATGTCGGCCTTCCCTGGATTGGGGATCGGCGGGAGCTTTAGGGATGCTTCTTTGGGGTGCCCAAGTTTCTCTCGGGGTGCTTGACAACCTTGGTATCTCCTCATTTTCAGGGGTGGCTTTTAAGCGACGCCATCCACTCCCGGGACTGAACCAGTGGCCCCTACAAATAGGAGCCCTGCCGGGGAAAGGATCAGTTCTTTTTTACCCCGTTCTTCCTGGGCTGTTTACGGGGTTCCCTTGGCTACGGTCACCCCTTCGGTTTGGGAAGCGGGTGAAGTTCTGCGTTGGGCCGGATCCCAGTCTGTTGTTTTTCGGCACCCCGGGGGGGCCCCCCAGTCCTCCACAGTCCTCCCCCCAAGCCACTCCCTGTTTCCCCGAAACCTTATCAGGATTCCCAAAGATGTTTTTTGAGGGGGAAGCTGAACCTTCCCCCCTTCAGCCAATGTTGCCCCATAGACCTGCTCCCCGGGCCAGTCCTCCCCGGGGGGGGGTCTCCCCGCTCTCCGTACCCGAAACTGGGCAATGTGGGCCTTGTGAAGAAAATTTACGAAAGGGTTTCATCCGCAAATTATTTCGGCGGGTCCCGGATTTTCTTTGTGGAAAGAAAGGGGGATCCCGGGACCGTGCTTTTGACTACCGTGGTCTAAATAAGACACCATCAAGAACCGGTTTCCCTTGCCGTTAACCGAACTTTTTGACCGTCTCCGGGGGGCCAAGGTCTTTTCCAAATTGGACTTGCGGGGGTTTTAATCTCTTTTCCCATCCGGGAAAGGGGACGAGGGAAAACCCTTCAATATCGTGATGGGCACTTTTGGAACTGGTAATGCCCTTCGCTTATGCAAGCTCGGCCGTCTTCCAGGTTTGTCAACGACATTTTCAGAAATCCTATATCCTGTGTGGGTCTCTTGAGACATCCCGGTTTCTACCCGACTGGGGTCCCCCCGTTACATGGGGGCCGGTCCTGAGACGCCGCCGAGAACCCTCTATATGCTAAACGGAAAAATGCCTATTTCACCAGACCCCTCCCCTTTCTTGGGAAAATAAACTCTGATAGGGTCTGCGGGTGGACCCCCCCCAAAATCTTGCTCCTACAGGGCCCACCTGTTGGCCTGCGGGTATACAACGTTTTTGGGTTTCGCAAATTACTACCGACAATTCATCCCGCCTTTTAAAGTGGTGCCCTATTGTGGCCCTTACAAAAAAACTGCCAACCCCAAATGTGGCCTCCCCGGGGCCGAAGAACCTTTTCCAAGCTGAAAGGGGCATTCGCCTCCGACCCCGGTGTTATCCCGGCCAGATACCCGGAAAACCCCCCTTTCTGGAAATGGGCGCCCCCTTCCTAGGGCTGGAGCACTGCTCACCCCAAAAAGGGGCCAAGGGCAAGAACCGGGGCCTGCGGGGGTTTTTTTCCAGGACCTTCTCACCAGCGAGAAGAACTATACCCTGGGGATCGGGAACTTTTAGCCCTTAAACTTGCCCCTAGAAGAATGGCGCCCCTCCTGGAGGGTGCTCGCTTTTCCCGTGAATTTCCGACCCAAAAAAACCCCTCTTTCCAACAGCCAACTTGAATCCTCTAGCGAGTGGTCCCCTGTTCTTTGCCCTTTTAACTACTCATCCACTTCCGACCCGGGAGAAAAAAACCCAAGGGCCCATGCTCTTTCCGTGCCTCCGTGTTATGGGGAGGAAGGGGGGGCCCCCAACTATTGTACCCCCGGCGTTTGATGTCTGTGGCTCCCACTTTAAACCTCCAAAGGGGACCCCCGGAAACGTTGTGCGCCCGCCTCCGGGTTTGGGGTCCCGAAATGGGGTCACTGTTCCCGCATAGCCGGGCCCCTGGGGTCGAAGGTCTTGTTCGTTGATTTCCCGGTTCTCTGGTGGCCGGTCTCGTTAACGAGTAAAGGGGTTTGTGGGGGGGCCCGACCACGTCCCCCCAATAAGTCACCTCGCCCCAAAGCCTGCGGGATACTCCAACCCCTTTCCCCTGCCTAGCTGTCCCTTTGGGGCCATATTGCCCTGGACTTCTAAACTACTTTTCCGCCCCCTTTAAGGTAATACGCATTTTGGGGTTGTCACGACCGTTTTTCCAAGATGGCCATTTTTTCCCTGCCCCGGGCCCCCCCTTCGCGCCCCGGCTCGCCAATTTTTTTTTGAAACATTTTCCGTCTGCATTGGGGTCCCCCCACCTGTCTCGGACCGGGGGTCAGTTGTCTCAGATTTTTGGGGGGGCCTTGCTCGCTCTGCAAGTGGAAAATGGATTCTCCTCTGGTCCACCCCAATCCAATGGGAAGTGGAGGGTTTAAAACAGGGCCCAGGTATTTCTCCGCCATTTACTTTGCCAAACAAGATGCTGGTCCAGTCTATACCCTTGGGGGAATTTCGTATAATTCCCTGGACTCTGATTGTGGGGCATCCCCCTTTCCATTGTTTTGGGCGATCCCCCCCCACCCCTTCCACTGCCTTGCCTCCTCCGATGCCCTGCTGTGGACATCGGTCCCCTGACCTTCCACTTTTGGGGGGACGGCCGTCCTGCTTCAGGCCTCGGCCCTTTGAAGACCCAAGGGGGCAAAAAAAAAAGCCCCCTTTCCTTTGTCCCGGGGGTTTAAAGGGGGTGGGTTTAAATATATCCGTTTTTAAAAATCCCCCGCTACAAGCTGGGTCCCCGTTTTTTAGGTCCCTTTGAATTCCCGAGGGGCTTAATTGGCTCAAGCTCCGGCTTCCCCCCCCATGCGCATCCCCAAAAATCCTTCCTGTCCCTACTGAAAGCCGGTCACCCTTAACCCCTTCTCTCGGGGCCCGGGTTCCCCCGTCCCCGTAGCTGTTCCACCAATATTTTTGCCCAAAGAGATTTTGGCCCTAAGACGGTTGGGGAAGACGATTTTTTTTTGGGGGACTGGAAGGGGTTTGGGCCCGAGGAAAGGTGTGGGAGCCGGGGGGAAAACATCCTGGATAGGGGTTCTTGTCTAAGTTTATGGGGCCAGAAAAAGGGGGGGGCCTAAGGGGGGGGGGGTACTGTTAGGGGGTCCCTGCCCCTGTGTCGGGCGCAGGCCCCCGCAACGCCCCAGCACCCCCCTGCTGCGGCCGGTGCGCGGCCGTTTCCCGGCCGCGGCACCCCGGGGTGTTGGGGAACACTTTCCCGTCCCCCCTCTGGTCCCATCTGGCGCGCCCCCGGGGGGAAGGCGTTGGGGGGGGCCCGGATGCCGGGAAATTTTGGGGAAGTGGCGGTGGGGGAAAGGGGGAAAGGTTATTTAGGTCTTTAGCATTTTGGCAAGTGGGGGAGGGAAGCGCCCTAAGGGGTTTACGGAAACCCCCCGCCCGTTTGACCCGGACTTTGGGGTTACCCCCCGCCCCCGTAGCCTGCTTACGTTTTGAACGAACCTCGGTGAAGAAGCAGTCCGCAGGGGACGCCTGGTTTAAACAATGGAGGGGAATATGTTTGGGGGGGGTGAAAAGGATATTAGAGGGGTTTTGGGTGGTTAATTGGGGGATGGTATAAAAATGAAAAAAGTTGTTTCCCCAGGAGGTTTAGGAACGAAGCCCCCAAAATGTAAGGTGAAGAAAAGACTGGGGGGAAAATACCTTCTTAAACCACCCCACCTGCCACAGTTAAATTAAAATTATATTAGCCCCCTGTTGTGTCACATATATGTCCCCTTTAGCAATTATAGATAGAGATAGGCTTCATGTAAGTAAATAGCCAGGCTAATTAAAAAAAAAAGTTGCTCAGCTTTTCCCCATCTCCTGCAGAGTTGCTTCCTCCATGACTTGTAGATTTTGTTATTCCTCCTCTCTCCCTGGCTGCCTCCTCTTAGTTACTATTCTTTTATTAATGCCTGTTGTCTGCTGGTTTGTATTGTGGCTGGAGGGAGGATATGGGCAAGAGACAGAATTGACCTCCTGCAAATTCCTGGCAGCCCGTATGCAAGGGCCACTTCTTCCATGCACACTACTCTGAGCTGTCTCCTGCCAACCCTGACTCTGCCCTGACTCCTCTCCTCCACAGTCCTGCTTGATGAAATGGTGCTGAGGAGGAGGTGGCTGTGGAGAAGTGAAAGTAAGGGTATGTTCACACGGCGTCTTTGGATCCATTTTGAATCCGAAAATCTCATCCAAAAATGTAGCGTCAGTCGGATCCAAAACGCAGGTGCGTGTTTGGATGTGTTTTGGCTGAAGCAGGACCTTACCCTATAGTTTATAATAGGGATCCTGCTGCGTTTTTCGGATCAAGAATTGACATGTCATTCTTAGTATGGATCCGAAAGATGCAAGTAAACACGAATTGGTGATCACTCATCTGAATGCCGACACATGTTTTACTGGTGTCCATCCGGAAAGTGCAGAATTTTTATTTCACACTAGATATATGAATTATCTTGTAGATACCTAATATGTGTAGGGTTTGTTTTTCTCTGTAATGTCGGCACAATAATTTCTTTATTTAGTATCTATTTTTATTTTTTTAACTTTTTTTTAAAATCCTATTAAGGGATAACTATTGTACAATTTGTTTACACTTAATAATGTATTAGCATACGCTAATACATTACAATCTGTGTAAGTGTGACACACAGTGTGCCCTGGCTGCAGGCTTGTTCTACAGACAGCCCTGGGGCTACTCTAAGTACAGACATTCCCCAGGCTTCATCAGGTCACCGGGAGTCCCGATCACCCAATGGAGCAGGAGAATGCCCTTTAATTAAGCCACGGTCATGGACAGACATGCGCCATATGTCCCCGGAGGTGTGCGGGGAGAGGGGACACCGGTGCGCCTGTGGCCCTATATGTGGGCTGCAGTGCTGCTTGTAACAATAAATATCTCAATAACATAATAATAAGTCAATATAAAACATAACATACTAAATTCATTATAATAATGACATAAATATAACAATGCATCAGTATACGATCAATATAACCATGACATAATAAATTTTATATTAACAACATGTAAGTACAATTATAATGATATTGATGTATCAATATAAATGTGACCTTATACATTTTATCATACTAACATAATCATACAAACGTGATAATGATAATTAATCAATGTGGCTTGATTGTCCAATTCCGAGTAGTGTTTCACATCACATAATTCGCAGGGGATAATAGGGCAGGAAGTACACAATACATTTAAATTTTCTAGAAGATTAGATATAGAACAAAAAAACACAGACATAAAAGAGAAACAATGGTGAGGGAATCAGAAAAATGAAGAAAAAGTTTTACATTCAGGCCTTTTAAGCCATTGTATCCAAAATCATCATTCTCTCTATTCCAACAATTTCTTATTATTCCCATCTCGTATATTCCCATATACACTGACCCACAATTCCTTTCACACTAAAGGATTGTGGGTCACTGTTGTGATATAAGAAAAAGGGATGCTATGTCACAAACATGTCTCAATATATGGAATTTAAGTTCTCATGTGGTAAGTCCGATATGAATTGTTAAATAACCACAAGTTGCGTAGTAGGTAACATTTGATGCACTATTGTTGAGGTAAGTACAGCACTGGAACTGGGAACTGTAAGCCAAAATAGGTGTAAAAATCCAAAATACTTTATTAGAACATTGATAAAAAGGTCAGCTTCCAAAATACCCTGAAAACACGCTTTTCTCCTGGCGTTGTACATGCACGGATGCCTCAGTCGCTGACTTGATGAGCTGGCAAGTATCAAAAATTTCCCTGTGTACAAACATTTGATGCACTACATGTAATGTGGGAAATGATTTTATATTGATGTGATCCATCACTTGATACAAAATCAACTGAACGGCAAATAGTAGGGAAAGCTACACACTTTAACAACAGAGCTGTCATTAGAGGTAGAATTGGTAACTCTTTAGCCAATACTGATTCTGTTAATAAAATCAGTCTATGTTTAGCACAAACTGATAGCACTTCATTCCAGAGATCATTATAAGTTGAAATGAATATAATTTGTTGGTCTTCAGATTTATTTTTAATTTTACTTTGAGACAACACATTCTTAGAAGTAGTATTAGCACCCTGATAACTTTTTTTGATGATCCGGCAGCTATATCCCCTCTGCAAAAATCTTTCCCTTAAATCTCGTGCCTGCATTTAAAATTCCTCATCCAAAGAACAGATAAGCTTCATCCTCAGGTACTGACCAACCAGGATGGTGGATATTGTGGATGGTATTTGTGTCGGTGTTGCGTGTAGTTGGGCATTCACAGATGTTTCCTTATGGAACACATCTGTCTGTAAGGGTATGCTCACACGGCGAGTTGACTCCGTGTTGGGATACGGTTTTAGATGCATGTTTGGATCCGTATTTCAGATCCTAAATGGACCCAAACATTGCGTCTAACAATGTACAGTGTGATTTTACATTGCTTTTAATGTAAAACACGCATCGGCATTCAGACGAGTATTCGCCGATGCTTGTTTACTTGTGTCCTTGTGATGCGTCTTTCGGATACGTTCAAAGAATTGACATGTCAAGTCTTGATCCGTTTGACGCAGCAGGCACCCTATTTAAAACTATAGGCTGCTGCAGCCAAAATGCATCAAACAC